>VYZM01005191.1:358095-467621 GCA_013398915.1 Dromas ardeola
TTTTTTTTTTTTTTTCCTGTGACTTCATGTACATTAGTGCTTCTCTGCACTTGAAAGCAAAATCACATTCAAACAGTTATGAATTCAAAGCACAGTTACTAAATCTGAATCATGCCATAGGTGGAAGCTGCTGTTCCAGAGTGACTGGATTGTTCCTGCTCAGTTGGAAGCTGGACTGAGCCCAGACAGAGTAAGGCACTCTGGAAGATATGAATGTTTTTATGAGTATAGCCACAGATCCCATTTTTTTATATGGGAACAGGTTTGAATGTGTACAGTCAGGCAAAGGAAAGTTGTATTCTGTGTGTTTCAGAAACCAAAAAAACAGTGACAGCTTTGTCTTTCTCTTTTAGCCATGCTATGGAAAACCAGTAGAGGGGAAGGAATTCTGTCCCCATAGTTTAGGTCCCTAACTGAGGTCCCTTACTGGCCACAGTCTCACAATTAACAAGGCAAGGAAGACACCTTTGTGCTCTCCAGAGACAGCTCCAGCCTGCATCACTGAGCGTTCTCAATTGCATAGAGAACTCGAGAGGGATCACCCTCCAGAGGGTGATCTAGTCTATTGGACTCCAGTGACATCCACGGAGAGTTTACAAGAACCAGTCGGCAATACTGAGTGTGTCCATATACCCAGCATTCGTTCTGAGATGGAGGGGGAAAACTAACGCAAAACAAGAATGAGAGTAGGGTTTTTTGGTTGTGTTTGTTTCTTTACTTCTTTGTTGTTTTTGGTTGGTTGGTTCGTTGTTGTCTTTTTTTAGTAGCCCATGGGTGTCACATCGTGTTCCCTGTGATGATCCTAAACTGTACTGCTAGGACATAGGCATATCTGGTACTCTGGTCCTTCCTCTGAGAACTGCTAGTCCTCAATCCATGGTGGTCAAATACACGTGCCCTCAAAAGTGTTGGGTCTGGAAGCACAGCCTATGTCCAGCCTTAACCACTCATCCAGGACCTACAATTTATTTGGTTTTGGTTTTTTTCCTCTATGACTCTTGAATCCCCATCTGCATGGTTGATTGACTTTGATGAAGGTCTGAACAATGTGCTCTGTGGCCCACTGGCTGGGTGTATTGGAAAAGTGGACTTCTACTCTTTGAGTAGAGTAGAACCTAGAACATCCAATTAGTCAAGGTGGACTGCTGCTGGCTACCAAAATTACTTACACTACCAACATCATTTAGCATTTCAGGCTTTTCTCATGGGTTTTATATGAAGTCCAGGTACTTGTTGATTCAAGTGTAGATTAGAAGAGAACTTTGGACATGAAACTAATGGACATACCACCAGAGTAGTCATCAAAGTTTGGTGATGAAAATCAACATCCAAGAAACTTCTAGAATAAAAAGGGAAATATTAATTGAATTAAGTTTTTCTATCATTAGGCAACCCTGGAAAGACTGTATGGCTTTTTTGAATTCACGCAGGGACACAGGTATGTAAGCTCTACAAAAATAGCATGGAGGTTGAGAGAATCCTACCAAAATTACTGCAATATACCTCCAGAAATCAGATGTCAAAAATCAAGAAGTGCAAGGAAGATTAGCTTTCACCCATTACATTTGTGTCAAAAATATAATTTCTCCATTTCTTCCTAATTTCTTCTGTTATGACAGGTGATACTTGATCAAAACAGATCTTTTGTGATTTTCAAGTTTTAGGCATTGTAAATAGATCTTATATTAAATTGCAGAGTATACAAACTGGGAAGAACACTCGGTAGACATCAGGGAACAGGGTTTTGGATGGAAGTCACAAAAATTAGTTTTGAATGATTTCATCCTTTTAGTATTTTTGTGCTAGTTGATTCTGTATTCTTTTTGTTTGGCTAACTAAAGCCAAAAATCATGGAGATGCAAAGTCCAGCTAAAAAGCTAAATTTATAGGTATGAAAATAATCTGCAGTCAACAGGAACACATTTGTAACTGGTGGTTGAGCATTTCAATTTACACTTCTGTGCTTTCCTCAGATATTTCCACTGAGTAACCAAGACCATCACAGTGATATTGATCTCTAACTTTAAAAAAAACTTTAAAACTTTAAAAAAAAAACTAAGCAAACCCTTATTTCTTTCTTCTATTTTCTTTCCTTTTGTTTGTTTCTCTTCCTATTCCATTTCTCATTTACCGCTCTGCATTCTTCTAATGCTACTGAGGTTAAACACTGAAGTACCTGAGCCTCTTGACAAGGCATTTTCTCAAAGAAAACCAAGTGTTTACGAAAGGGACTGGTGTGTCAAAACAAATGTACTTGTGGAAGCATGTTGATTCTGATGAGCTTTGAGTGGAGCAGAGGTATAAGCTTTGTTTCTTGATGCTCTGCATTTTGGGGAGGCCAGTCTTTCCCCATGACACTGAGGAAGCCTTACCTACAAGCTGCAGCAAGTTGGCTGCAGCTGGAGCTCATATGCTTTCCAAGTCTTCTGCTGAAAGGCCCAAAACTTTAATTTTTCTTTCTCAATTAGAAAAATATTTTTTTCTTTTTTTTTTTCCCAAAATAAGAATTCAACACTTAAATCACCTCCATTTCAGACACTGCTGTCTCCTCTTTCTCCACCATTCATGTCTGTGTGTTCACATGGTAAAGCTGATACCCATTTCATGGATCAAGCTGGGAAAAAAAAAGTTGAGGAAATGCTGCTTGATGCTATGTTTTTCTGTGATTAGAAATTATACTTATACACTAAGACAATACCTTTTAAATGTTTGTATGAAGAAGCATCAGGAAAATAAGAAAAACCAGAACTTTATTCTGATGCTCCCTAAAACTATGAAATCAAATGCCAACAGATCTTACTAAGATTTTAAAAATCCATCATTTACTTTAGAATTAAAAGGACAAATGGTTATCTTAAACAGCAAATCTACTCCTGTTCTATCATGCACTGGACCAAGATAAAACAAAACAAAACAAAAACAAAGCAGTGGGCATATTTCAAACCATCTCTTTTTTAAAAAAAAATATTTATTTATTTCATTTTTTTCCTGATTTTTTTTTCCCCATAAAATGATACTAAATCACACTTTTGTCTTTCATCTGTATTCCAAGATACCGCTTACTCCTAGGAAATATTTGTTCAATATCTGTTTGGCTTAATATGATGATCCTGTTTTGTTTTTTTTTTCCCCCAAATGTCTCTTGAATGAATTGCAACTGCCAAAGTAATTAAATAAATGGGTAAATAATATCTAAAATAAAGGATTTATCAATTTTTAACTTGAGTAACTGATTGGATATTTTATAGATTAATAAAGAATGTGTTTGTACTGGGTTTGGTCCCAGAATTTTTGTTGCTACGCCTTGAAAGGGAACATAATATTTTTTTTTACCAGAATGTTTGTTTTAGGAAAAAGCCCAAACAAGAATTGTTTATCCTCTAGAGTGCTGGGTAATATTGCTTTCACTAGGAAGAAAACACTGGCATTATATAGATTTCTTTCATAATTGTCTGCTCTGAAAACAAACCAACCAAGTGCACCCTCTGATTTCCAGTGTCTGTGGGAAGCTGGGTTGCACACTGCGCTCCCATTGGCATGGGTCTCACTGATAGACCTTCCACACCTTTTGTACCTACCCTCCACAGACCAAGTCACCACTCCAGTGCAAGCCACCCACAGTTTAGAGAGTACCACACGGATCCCTGCAGTGCCTGAAAGCCCGTTCCCAATCCTTTCTAACCTGCTGGGACTGTGTCTGCTTCACTAATAAAAGCATCTTGCAAAGCCGTGCGATAAGGGAGACAGACAGCTGCGTGGGTCGTATCCAGACATTGACCCAGACAGGGCAAAGCATTCGCTCCAGTCCCTTCCTGCCCTCAAATGTAACCTGTTGATGGCAAAAGCAGAGATGCCCTGCTGCATCCCTCTCTCCTCCGCGGGCAGAGCCAGGGAGAGAAGTGCCATTGGCCAGTACAAAATAAAAGCTGCCCACGGAAACAACCAAGCGTCAGGTTCACTCATCATCATCTGATAACCCCGTGGAACAGGTGATCAATATTCATCAGCATCACAGTTCTCCTGCTAGTGATGGTTAATGGGCTGATAATGCCATCCTCCTTGTAGCCAAATCCCATCAGGGACCAGACAGCTGGAGCTAAAGGAGAAAACTTATCAGATCTGGCAGGAGACAGTTTAGGAGGCTAAAATTAACCTTGGACCGTTCACAGAAAGAACTAATTGTTTGTGACTGCTAGATTCCTGCCAGTGGCAAAGGTTTATTGCTGCATAGATCTCAGCCTGATACTAGTTTTGCTGCAGCAGGAAAAAAAAAGAAAGAAAATGAAGCAGGAAAAAAGAAATCCCATGGTTATTTTTAACCCCTCCCCACAAAGAAATATAAATCAGTGTAAATATAATGAAAATTAAAGCTATAGATAAAACTTTATGCATTTGTGCTATAATGATTTGAGCTGCTTCAGTACTCTGCAACATGTGAATTCATGAGCTTGACAGAGCCTTCATCAAGAAAAAAAGAGAAGCCTGCCAGAAAAGCCCAAGTCTGCTGAATTACTCTTACTTTATTAAAACCTCCAGTGATATAATTTCCTCCCCATCCCCTGCCAGCAGTACACAAGCTGGAAGCTGTTTCTGACTGAAGAGTGATCGGCTGGAACTCGTGAAAAAGGAGGCAAACAAACAAGTGGCATAACCAAAGGTGGTGGTAGACTTTACTTCGGGATCTGAGGATGTGCAAGAGAGGGAAGATGTGACACTTGGCAATATGCTTGAGTTACAGATCTCTTGACTTTCGGCCATAATGGTGTTCAGCAAACAGGCTGCATAGCAGAACTACAGAGCAAACCCCAGTACAAGAAAGTGAACCTGGAAATACGTTTCCATGCAGCCTGCGTGGGGAAAGAGAGAAAGAGCTGGAGAGCAGGTTTGCTTCAGAGAAGAAGAAAAAGAATTGGTGGGAGCACAAGATAAGCTGGCAAGTGATAAGACAGCACATTTAGTCCAACAAAGAGAAAGGAATGGACAGCGAAGGAGCTCTTGGTAGCTGGTTGTGGTGGATTGACCCTGCTTGGACATCAGGTGCCCACCGAAGCTGCTCTATCACTCCCCTCCTCAGATGGATGGGGGGAGACAAAATATAATGAATGCTCATGGGTCAAGATAAGGGCAGGGAGATCACTCACTAGTTACCATCACAGGCAAAACAGACTCTGCTTGTGGAAAATTTATTTAATTTATTACCAATTGAATCAGAGTAGGATAAAGAGAAACAAAACCAAATCTTAAAAACACTTTCTTCCCACCCCTCCCTTCTTCCCAGTCTCAACTTCACTCCTGAATTCTCTACCTCCTCCCCCCGAGCGGCACAGAGGGACAGGGAATGGGGCTTGCGGTCAGTTCATCACACGTTGTCTCTGCCGCTCCTTCGTCCTCAGGGGGAGGACTCCTCACACTCTTCCCCTGCTCCAGCCTGAGGTCTCTCCCACAAACTTCTCCAAAGTGAGTACTTCCCACGGGCTGCAGTTCTTCANCGTGGGTTCCTCTTTCCGTGGGTCCACAGGTCCTGCTCCAGCACAGGCTTCCCAGGGACCCAGCTTCCTTCAGGCACCCACCTGCTCTGGCATAGCATCCTCCATGGGCTGCAGTGGGACAGCCTGCTTCACCATGGTCTTCATCACGGGCTGCAGGGGAATCTCGGCTCTGGTACTTGGAGCACCTCCTCCCCCTCCTTCTTCACTGACCTTGGTGTCTGCAGAGTTGCTGCTCTCACTCCTCTCTTCTGGTTGCTTTTGCGCAGGGTTGTTTTTTTCCCCCTTCTTAAATATTTTATCCCAGAGGTGCTACCACCATCACTGATGTGCTTGGCTTTGTGCATTGGCGGATCTGTCGTGGAGCTGGCTGGCATCGGCTCTATTGGACATGGGAGAAGCTTCTAGCAGGTTTTCACAGAAGCTATCCCTGTAGCCCCCCCACTACCAAAACCTTGAGACGCAAATCCAATACACTGGTATAGAGAAAACTAGAACTGGTATCAGGAAGAAGCCCCTGTTAGGAAAAATAAAATTAAAATCTCACCACAGGAGCTGATGTAGAGAAAACAAGGACTGAAAAACAGGATTGGAACTAATATGATCTTGAAAACAGCAGGGAGGACCCTACTGAGTGTTCTTGGCTTTAGGACAAGAACTTACACTGGACCGCGCCAATGTTGTCCACACTAAGCTAGAGCGATCAAAGAGGAGAAGGTTTAAATTATCTCTCTGGAATTCATCCCATTCCCAAGAGAGGAATGTAAATGCATAGCAAGAAAAAATAAAAACAAACAACAGGGATTGGTTATGATAAGAAAGATTTGACTTCCAGTCACAGGTACGCAATCAGATAAAAACAGTTTTTCTTGAAGGATTGACATCATGCAGGTGTCTGGGGTACTGAGGCGAGATTTGGATGACTTAAAAGTGAGAAATTGAAGAGTGGAGAAGTGATCTGGAGATGCTTCTGAATCACCATAGTGTTAAAACCTAGCCGAAGAGGGCTCAGGTGAATGAGGATTCAGTAGGAGATTAGATGTTGGAAGGTCCATAGAAAAGGATGTTAAAATTTCTCCTGAGACAATTTGATGAACCGGTGATAAACTCTGAGGGTTAGATGTATATATAGATCAAGGATCTCTGTAATGTTACTGTAGAGATGAATGAATACTGAAAGTTATACCCTTAATGAGACTTTAATTCCTAGATGTTTATCACATGAGACTGAGAAATGTGAGAACTGACAGAAGCTGAGCTGAATTACACATCATGAAAGATATTAATGCAAGTAGAATAAGTTCTTCATCCATAAGAAGCAAGGAAGATGAAGGAAATTAGTGTGATTTGTTTCAACCTAAAAGACTGGATAGGAATATTTTAAAGAAAGCAAGTAAACTGTTAAGTGCATTTCCTTGCCTTGTCTAGGGAGCATGTCTGATACCTGATTTCTTCCATGTTTCTCCCAGGAGATCTTTGTTAGCTGGAAAAAGAATAAATTGATGACAAAGTCATTTAGCAATACAACTTTCAGTGTTAAGCTAAACCACTTCCAAGAGCGGTGTTATCTCTCCATCAGAAGAAGCTTGGGTAGACGTGCAACAAGCTGAGTTTGCAAACAAATGTCAGAGTCTGTGTAAGGCAGGTTGACTTCTATTCCTCCTGTGTCTCTCGCATGTAAAGCACACTAAACATAGGCAAAAAAGCAAAACTTCAGGATCCTGGTTCTTGGGATAAATATGCCTTTGAGACTGTTTCTCTGCCAGCACAAACATCTCAACTGAAAGGTACTTGATTGGAATAATTTCTTCTATGTCCCAGTCAGCACCAGCAAGATTACCTGGCAGAGAAAGGTAACCATGCATTTCTTTTCCTTGGCATACCGCCAAGAACCAAGCATTTTGGCCCTTTCCAGCATTATTATTACTTCTTTCCACTACAAGCCACAGCACAGAGATCATACTAGAAGGTGTTGCAGTAATAACAATAATTCTCTGCCCAGAAAGAAATATTATTATAATTATATAACGATGGTAGTACATGTATTAGGTAATAATTAAGGAAACTTACGTACCTTTATTATAGAAACACTTCAAGATAACTCTTTAACACTGGTGTGGAAAACAAAGAGATAAATAACAAAAGTAATACGTGGAGTTAATTCTAATGTATTGATAAGTCAGATGCAGAGATAGTATAAATGCCACCCTACATTCAGGATAGGGGTAAGAAACATTTCATTTATGGACAATAACAAACACTAGGAGGTTTTTACCTAAACAGAAGACAGAGACCAAGCCATACAGAAACACTACCTTCAGAGTTGGCATGAAAGTGAGATGCAGACAATGAAAATGGTCCAAAATACCACAGACAGACACTGAGAAGGCAGACAGAAAACACAGTAGGAAGGCATGGAAATCAACCAAACTTAGATGAGGAACATGAATAGATACAAAAGTAAATTTAATGCCCCCTACCATCCCCCCAAGCTAATAGAACCAATATTTCCACCTGAAGAAATGACAATCAAATAACCACTCCTCCCCAAAAATAAATCACTCAAAAAAAGCAAAGTAGGTTGGAAATATTTTTGTCTAAAATTGTCTAAATAAAATGTCTTCAAATTCATATGATTCTGATGAACAATTGTCCGCTAACCAGTTCAAAATGTTATGAGGAAACAACTCAAAACAGCATGTCAACGCCCAAACAACCAACCCTAAACTAAAAAGCTGTGTAATAAAGGAGTGAAACCATTCTAGTGCTGCCCATGAAATCAACTGTCCCTTGGCTATAGTTCCTCTTCTCATGAACTTGTACCAACCCAAAGACCAACTTTTCATGAGTTCTGGTAAGCAGCAAGATATTCAGATGGCAGGCACTTGGGTGTAAAAAGCTTGTTTCTTCTAACAGTTAGCTCTGCTTCTTTCTTGGTGGGAGTGTAAAGGATTCTTTCCTAAGTATAAAATAAAGAATATTTTATATTTACAGCTGTGCTGGTACTCAAATAAAAAGAATTTTTAGTTTTTCTTCCTCCAAATGACTTCAAACATTTTTGTCAATATAGTTATCAAATCAAAACAATGTGGATAAGTAAAATATTTAACAAGGAAAACTTTTAATAATAACAAAGAACTAGTTTCATAATAGGTACATCATTGAACACCCTCATTGTTGGACTACATGAAATTAGGTGTTAAAGCTTTCTCCTTTTCTTCTGATGGAGCTTTTTAATTTTTCATTAAACATTTAATAGCAAAGGGAGCATGAACTGAAACACAGACCTCTCACTTCCCAGGCAAGCACTTTACCATTTCAGAAGATATTTCAGTTCTTTCTTTGGCCAATAAATATTTACTATATCTTCCTCCATTTTGCCTCCAAGTTTATCTAACTAGCATCGAATTTTTTTTTGTACGTATGTTTAAAAAAAAAAATCAGGATAGTTTCTTTCAAAAAATTTCTGACATGTCATGTCATTTGTTCAAAACTATTTGGGAAATCTGACTAGAATTTTAAAATAGCTTTGAATCAACTTAAACAGTACTTTTTATGGCAAATTTTAAAACCACACAGCTCTGCTCATGACAACTCACTTTTGTTACTTATGTTATTTTCAATACCGCATCCAAAAATTTCACAGCTGTTCCTGAAGGGGAACAGAACAAAAATAACCCTGACAAGTTCATTTTGAAGTGCTCCTCCCACAAGTCAAAACAGACTATTTAGCTACATAACAGTGTCAGGGGAAAAAAAAAAAAACAAACCTGCAAAACCAATGGAGAACAGACTGTTTTCAAAGTATGTGATACAGCGTGCATTGAAGCAGCTTTCATAATTTTTACCGTCTGCTGATTTTTGCTGGCTGCATTACACCTTTGCTAAAGGACAAAACTAATGGCAAGCAACTTAAGACATTCAAAGGGCAAAGTGCTAAGAACAGGTTGCCTTCATTTTCTTTATCGTTCATTATTCAAGTGGCTGCTTGTAATATTTAAATGGGTCAGCCAAGTCATAGCATTCACTGCAGAAACTCGTTAGTGCTCATTATCTTATGACCGCTACCCTACCAGGCAGGGCAAGTGGCATGTGCAATGTACCAAGGAGGATGGGTTAAGTGACAGAGACAGCAAAAAAAGAAGAAGAAGCTCTTTACCACTCAAAGAAAATTGCTCCTTTCATCCTACGAACGGCTTCACAGTTGCCCATAGGTCCTTTCCTGCTAGAATCATCTAAATACTTACATAACTCGGGGACTTTCCCTGTTTTTAGAATCCTGAACTGGCAAAAAGTAAGGTTTGGTCAGAAGCAGCAGTGGCTGGATGTGCACTCGTATTGATACCACAGAACTCTGGGATGTTCATTTTGTGCTATTGATTCACATTTCCAGTCCTATTCCTCCTAAATTCTAGAAGACAAATAGGAAACAGCCCAGCAACAGCCAAGCAGAATGGCATTTGTGGCATTTGTTTTGCTTTTACTGAGTATGACACTTCTCCTGTGAGTGAAGATAAAGTTCCCGAGCATTATTGGCAATTCAGAACTACACTGCGCCAGCCAAATATTTTGTAAGATTTTAAGCACTCGACAACCTTTTTCTTTTCTGCCCCGAGCTCCCCCAGCCAGGCAAGGGCTCTCTCAGGCGTGTGGCTGGTAGCTACAGCTGGGCACGGAACTAATCACAGCTACCGTGTGGCACCTGGCTCCTGGCCTTTAGCCTCTAATTACAGCTTGGCACTTAAACTTGCAAATATTGATTGGTGAAACATTTTATGATAATCATGTGGAAACGTTTAGCTGCTCGCTCCTTAATGATATTACTGGAAACATTTTGTAGCTCATTTAGCCATCCTTTCATCTTGGCACTTAGAGGCTTCACCTTCATACAAAGAAGGCCACGGTCCACAGAGGACTT
Source organism: Dromas ardeola (assembly GCA_013398915.1). Lineage (NCBI taxonomy): Eukaryota > Metazoa > Chordata > Aves > Charadriiformes > Dromadidae > Dromas > Dromas ardeola. The sequence continues at coordinate 368,500 of VYZM01005191.1, forward strand.
CACACCTAGGCTGACAGCCGCCAGCCGTTTACACAGATGCCTAACGTTCTGTATAGAGCTCATTTTGTTCTGGCAAAGAGAATAATTTAAGAGTGTAGAAAGATAACTATATGCTTAAACAAATAGATACACGTGACTGGGCTCATACACAGGCATAAAAAATGGAACGAAGGTTACGACTACAAGGAGGAGGGAGTGATGGCAAAATATAAAAATAAAAAAAAAACACATTACAATTTTATAGTACTTCACTTTGACTTAGAATCACACATGCTTTTCTATTTTATTTTATTTTTATCGCCTAGGATAATTGTATACAAAAGCTTCCATTATGCTGGAGAGATTAATGTACTTCAGTACAAAGTCCCTGTTTCCTCTAGAGTAATCTCATTCACATTGGTTTGAAATCCTTCTGGGATATTTTGAATCCCACAACAACATACTGCAGAATTTACAAAATTTCTTTGCTGTTTATACTCTGATAGCAGCAAGGGAGCACAACAGTAAGAAAGGATCTATTGTGCTGGGAGCCCTAGCAACAGCGTCCCAATCTCAAAAAGGTTAATCCCCTGTTTCATCACATCCTGATGCCTTGCTGATAGTCCCCACTGAAAACGTTCGTGTGCAGCCTTCTGCAATTTCCTGAAGACAGAATGTGTCTGCTTTGGGTGTGTGTGGGGGAATGTTTCCTTAATTCAAATGACAAAAAATGAAATTTAAATTGGTTCATTAAAAACCAAAAGAATTCTACAGGGCAACCCCCCTTTTTTGTGCGTGTGAAATGGATTTCACTAGAACAATGCAAAGAGCCATACAGCAAGCTGCTGAAGATGGCTAGGATTAAAGAAAGGTTTGAAGCTGTTCACATGAAATGATCTAAGCAAAGACTGGTGAATACTGGATTTTAATGATTATATTAAAGAAATAGATGAGCTCTGAGACAGATGCTTTATTCCAGAACTTTTGTAATATGTCTTCATTTTCTCTGCTCTATTTTATATTACCAATAAAAAGACTGGGTTTTTTTTAATTGCACATTAAGCTAGTGAGTGTCAGGAAAACATGTCTTGTGCTGCATGTTACTCAAATGTGAAATATGAGTTTTCTTTGCAGTTTTGCTTTAATGCTAAGCACTTATAGAAAATGTCCTGAATGTTGAGATCCAGGGTCACAGCTGGGAAATGGCTGCAAAAAACTAAATAGCTCTTCACTGAATAGCCATGGAAGCCAGGTAGATCCTTCTGCTTGACTTTGTAGCTAGAAAGGGTATTTAGATCCCTATTTTAGGCATCTAAGCCACCCTCCCTTCTTAGCTACAGAAAGCATTTGTATGGAAATTCAGGCCATTAAACTACAATGGTTGAGGGAAGATTTTGAAGAAGCCTCTTTTTCTCACTGGCTAGAGAGGGAAACCTGTCCTAGCACTGGATGTTCCCAGTATGATGTGTAAATTGTTGACAGTGTATGCTGCATTGAATCAGTCCAGATTTCAGCGATTCTACATGCAAAGTCTCAAGGACAGTATCTAAGGGGTACGTTTTCATATTGTCAGCGCTGCATCCTGCCAAGACTACAGAGAAATTCAGGAGAGGAGTCAGCGGCCCACATCCACTTTCCTAGCATGTGAGCTGCAAACCCTGGTCCTCGGAGACATCCTCCTGCTGCTGCTCCAAACGGGAGTTTCGCCAAGGCAGCCTGGCAGCCCTGAGCTTTTTGTGTCCTTACCCTCAGTTGGTTCTCTGCCGAATGACAAAACAGGCAGCTCAAAGAAGTCACCCTGCCAACCAAAGGCGCGCACACACACACACACATGTTTCCTTGCTGCGGTGGAAAGGAGAGGGTTTTTTTTTTTCCATCGTCTCTGCCTGCAGAGTCAATAAACAACAGGCTCTGGCAGCTGGTATCCCGGTGCCGACTTGGATGGCCCTGGAGATGAGGGTAGACTGCAGGTTCATACCTGCTCTAATTTGCTCCCCTGAGTTTCACAACAATTTCAGCAACAGTGACTAGGAAAGCTGCACAAACGTCTTACTAAGGTATGTTTTGGTTGGCCTTTAAGCTTTAGAAATCTTAAACAGCCCTCATTAAGTGAGCCAGATACAGCAAACATTTAGCATTGTGTATACACAGATTGCCTCTTGCGTCTCCAAAGAAACTGTGTGTCGACATTTAGATGAATGTTCAGATTCTTTTCTGTAGAGCATGAAGCAAAACTAAAAAGCCTGGTCACAATGGAGGGGTTTTTTTCATTATTTGTGGAAACACTATCCTTTGAATACTCAGTGAATTAAAGCTGATCTTTCTTTCAAGCAAGTCTGCCTCCTCAAGAAAAATAAAGTGCTGTGGAACTTGCAGAATAGAGAACTATTTCCCTCATTCTCTAAAAATCAAATGTGTTTTCAAATTTGGAAGTGAGGCATGCCATAATTAGAGACATTGCAGTTAGTTCCAAAGGGAGCTGACAAGTAGCAAAATAGATTTTAAAGATATCTTCATTAGAACTGTTCTTGCAACCAGGACTGGAAAAAAAAGCCTCCTCAAGCAGCAGAAGAAAAAAAGAACAAAAGAGAACAAGAGACTTTTTTTTTCTTTATTGCTTTTAGCAGAGAAGAATCAGTGTTTTGTTTCAGGTATCCAAAGCCCAGTTCTCCCTCAGAAACATCAAAGATCCTGTATGCTCTCTGGCTCTAGACCCCTGCTGGCCAAGACTCAGGTCAGTGAAACAGGGTTTTTTTGTGTTGCTGATGTACTCTGCTGGGCCTGGGAAGAGCAATGTCTTTGACATGACTTGTTATATTGCAGGCTAATGTTGATGTGAATGTGACACACCATGAAGACATCTAGCCTATTGCATGTAGTCTAAATTAACACATGGACTCGCCATTAAGTCTATTAGATGTATCTGGAGGCATGTACCTGTTCTGGGGATGCCTACCATGTAAGGTGACAGAAGGAGCCTGATTGACTCTCCTAGAGGAGAAGTCCAACTTTTTCAGCAACGTAGACTGGTGGAAATAAAAATGGCTCTAAGACAATTGGCATAGAAGTATGAAGTCAGTGAACTGAGATGTGAATAGTAAGAGAGAAGATCAGATGTTTTGGGGTGTTGCTCATGTCCAACCAATAAACTATTGCTCAATTTATATGGCTCTTAGTGCATAGGAGAAAGAAATATGCACTCATTTGTGTGAATAACTTGTCTTCAACTGCAGAATGATATATGGAGGTCACCTAGTTGTGGATCTGTACAGGTGTTATGGCACCCTAGTGGTTTGGAGGGCAGGACAAATCCAAACATCGGTGTGCAGTAAGCAACTCCAGACATGACACACTCATGATACCAGATGTTCCTGGAATCTATTTCTACCGTTGAAACCAAGGGCAGTTATACTTCCACCTCCTGTGAGAGAAACTTCAAGATAGTAAGAGGAAGTCTCAAAGAGAGGATCTGCTGGTAGTCATTTATCTTTGGTGTAAGCCCATTTTTGAAGGCAAGAACCAAGTCCTAGTTCTATTCTCCTGTCTCAGCATCTGCCCAGTGCCTATCAGCTGTATTTCTCCATCAGGTACAACAGTCAATGAGGCCTGACAGTCCGGTCAATCAGGCCTAACAATCAGGCCTAACAGTCCGGTTTGGCATTTTGGTGGCTGCAAATTGCTGAGGCAAATGCTGCTTTCTTCAAAGCTCAGCTGTTCTGTTTTGATACAGAACTGTGAGGAGTGTAATCAAGTGAAATATAGCATATTTGACATTAGTAGCATGCCTTGCCCCAAAACAACGCTTTATCAGAAAAGCTGTCCTTATTAACCAAATTTGTATTATCAGTGGGATTTAATGGGTGCCAGACATGCACCCTTAGACTACGATATGTCACAGACACGTGGGTTTCCTGTGCCACTGATGGCTCTAGTAGATGTGCTCTGGATTAAACATCATTAAGTGAACCCAGTAAAATGCAATGATTCTCAATGTAACAAGATAATGCAATGTGTATTCTGTTTGTGGGAATCCTCAGAAGTAATTAATTGAAGGTCTGGAAAGATAACTGGGTTCTCTGGACCTTTGATATTGGATTTCACAACAGGGTCTATTGTGAGCACGTTCTTTTATCTGATAAACCACACCTTTATATATCCTACCATTCCTGTTCTGCTTGGTTTCAGGGCTTTGGAGACATCCATTGAGTATAACATCTCAAAAGTGCCTTTTTTGGTCCTCTGAGCTCATGGATTTTCCCAACTTTTTTCCTAGATATAACTTGCAACAGCTTGATTATCTACATACCTCAGATTATTTTTTTTTCCAGTTACGTAGAATTTATTTCTTTCTTACATCTGCCCTCCAGTACAGCCTCCCAAGTAGAACAGCTATGACAGGGTATCAACTATGCAAGCTTTTTTCTTCTGTACTATACAAAGGAACTACTACACTGAAACATTTTGCGTTGTAGAGGTACCTGAGCTAGTTTGATACTGCCTGCATAAATATCTACTTCGGGATCTTGATGGGTATTGTCGTCTTTCCTTAGCTTCTTGCTATCTTGGCTTCACTGTTATGAAGACCCAAGCTGGCAAGTTTAAAAGTCTCTATGAACTGCAATTTATCTTCTAAGTTCTGGCATAGACATAACCTTAAAAATAAGAGGGTTGTCTCTGCCTGCTCAGTCCTTAACCTCTTCACAGAAAAGGCTTAGATTCTAGCTGTTGCAGTTGTGACTTATGTGATGTGCCTGGCTACTGAAATGGAAGAGAAAACATAAAGTGTAATTTTCCATTATTAGACAAATAAGTACAACACCACTACACCACACAGTGGACAAGAAAGCCAAGTCTTGGTAAACAGCAGATAGCATAGGAGCTTAACTAGTCAATACAAGTGGAGGAGATCAGACACTCCAAAACCATTTTTACTCTACGCTGCAGTCTGACTTTGTACTTGGTTTGCATGCTTTAATATTTGAAAGGGCAGCAGTGGCTGAAAACCTAAAGAAAGCAGGATGTGACTCAGGTATTAATTTATAGAAGTGTACTGGGACTGGCTGGGATGTAGTTCACTTTCTTCTTGGAAGCCCGGATAGTTCTGTTTTGCATTTGGGACAAAACCGGTGTTGATAAGAGGGTTGTTTTAGCTGTTGCTGATCAGTGCTTGCACAGCGTCAAGGCTTTCTCTGTTTTTCACTCTGCCCACCCTGCAGTGAGTAGGCTGGGGGTGGGCAAGAGGCGGGAGGGAACACAACCAGGACAAATGACCTCAACTGACCAAAGGGATCCATGCTCATCAGTAAAAACTGGGTGAGGGTGGGGGTGGTAAATTTTCCAAGATAGCTGCTGCTTAGAGACTGGCTGGGCATTGGTCTGCTAGTGGGAGGTGGTGAGTTTTTGCATTGCTTGTTTGTGTTTTTTCCCCTCTTTTCTTCATTTCAACTGTCTTAATCTCAAGCCTGAAAGGTTTTTTGCTTTTGCTCTTCCGATTGTCTCCCCGATCCCTCTGGGGGAGACTGAGTGGCTGGTTGGTGCTTAGTTGGGTTAACTGGCTGGCCAGTGTTAACATCAATCCTTTATAGCATGTCAGTTCCTTGTTTCAGAGAAGTAAAAAATAAAAAGCAAGAGCATAATTATAAATCCAATCTTTTTAACTGTTAGAGGTACCATATTTATTGTGGAATCATATCACCCTAATTACTCAGTGTAAATGTCAAGTACATTTAAAAATAAAGGGTTTTCGGTCTTCTCCTAAAAGAAAATGGTACAACTGTATAACTATAGTGGCAACCAGTATTACCTTATATTAAAAAGGGCATTTTATGAGAGGATGTGGTATGTGAAGACCACGTGTATGCATCAACTTTGCCCACAGCTTCAGTTTATATTCCATATAGTATATTACTGAAATAGTGAGCCTCATGCACTCAATTTAACACCTTTGACACCTCTTATTCCCCTGGCATTTTTCAAGTTGGAAATCTTTTCATAGAGATGCCTTCCCTTAAATTGCACAAAGTTGACAATCACATGTCAATGAACCCAAGACTTTCTGCCAGAGGCAGAGAGCAAGGGCAGCAGCAAACCCTATTTCAGAGTACACTTCTTCCCATTAGTCCAGGGATTGGCAAAATTATCAAGGGAGTGAAAAACAGCCACCAAATATACAAACGTGTCTCAAAAATCTTTACTGTTTTTCAGATTTACCTCTCTTAACTCCAACTTTTCCTCCTCCCACAGCTTTCACAATAAAAAGGGCAAACCTCAGAATAATCTGATAAGTACTTACGTATTTGTGGATTCAGTCTCATCTGAGTGAGGACTCCCCACAGCATGAAGGTCTAAAAATATACCTCCCACAGAATTACACAACCTGAAGAAAATTCACAGAACTTAAAAAGCAATCTAAACAAAAGACTCTTCATACTTTTTAAATTTCTGAATTAGTTGATCTGAAATATAATTAAAATTTTGTGCATATTTATTTTTATTTTATCCAAACAAGTTGAGCATCCCTAATTTATACCACAGAGGATGAAGCTGATGGGGAAAGGACAGCTGGGTTGATTATTTTGCTTCATTCATAATGCAGTTTCCTCTCCTCCTGACATGTGAGACATCTCAGTGATTTTATGTTCTCCCTCCCTTACTTTAAAAGTACCAATGAAAATATCTTCCCTCTGAATGATCAGATAGTTAATTTTAAATTAAACAGCCGTGTCCAGGCACAATGCACATATATCTCTGTTGCACAGCAAATGTCTTGTAACTGGAATTACCAACATTTGGGTTTTTGACCTCCAAACAGTTAATTAACATTTGTCTTAAGTGAGTAGTATGAGACAGATACCACTAGTGATAATGCAAAAAGGTTTGGCCATTTGAGTCCAGTTCTCAGTAGGCAAGGATGACAATACTGACCGCTGTGTAAAGGATCTGGAACTTTATGGGAGGTTACAGCAGAGAGATCTTGGGAGATGTGGAGTAGCTGGAGTAAAGTTGTGCTTTACTTTCACGCTGGATAAAAAGCCTTTTGTGAGACAAGAGTCATTGCTTTCCTGGATCAGTAATTGCAGGCAAACTTTTTAAAAATGAAAGTTAAAGAGCTATTTAGTAAGTCAGGCAGGGTAGGGCTTTGAATATGGGATCCATTCCACTGTGATAAAACAACACGAAAAATGGTGGGATTCACAGTACGTTGCTCAGGCAAACAACGGGGTCAGAAATCTTGGGCTCAGAGGTAAGTAGCCTCCTGAAGTGTTTCAGTTCCCTTGGTGCAAGGGGGAAAGAAGCACCTCTGAAGGTCTCACCTCCTTGATTGAGGCACCTAAAGAAGTTAGCCCAGCTATCCTTTTGGAGGCCTTCAGTCACCTCTTCAGATGCAGGCAAAAAAGGACTGGAAGAGACTGTGTCACCAGTCTGCAAAATGCTAGGCGCAAGTCAGATACCTGATGTGGACAGGCTGGTTCTTAGCCCACTTTTCTTTCCTGCTAGCCTGTTGTATTCATTCCTGCAATTATTTTCCGTTAATTGCTCAAGAAGTTAGTGGATCAAGTATGTCATCCACCTTTCTTCTTGCCACGTGTAAGTTTACCTTTAATTCACCTGCGTGTAGTGTAAAGTAGTTTCACAATGACTGACTGCTAAACAGTACTTAATTCATCCATGCAGATCTGCAAATCACAAGAACAATGAATCACCGTTTATGTAAACCAGAAAATCTAGCTCTGTGCTAAGAATAAGTCAATCTGTCTATAAAAAGGATTGTCCACAAACAGCTTCTCCCCTCTAAAATGCTTCTACTTGGTTGGAGTTCTCCAAGGACTGGTTCTTTCCTTTCATTTTTTGAAAGTTCAATGATGAGAGAAATGTCAAAAGTGCTAGCAGTAGTCCAAATGATGAGAAAAGCTTTGTTGTATCTTCCCCCTGCCTTCATTTGTATAGTTCTCTTTTTCAAACAATTCTCCAAAACAATGTATTTCTCTGAAATGAGTTATAGGAACATGCTTATGCATTTGGTTACTCTCTGATTTCATTTCTATGCTTTCAAAGTCTCCCTTTAGTGTTAATTTAAACCAATTTCAAGCAGAGGTGCATTCTTCTGTGAAAGAATGAGTGGCATGTGCCTTTACATTCAAAACCTGATTTCTCATTCATTGGCAGATTAGTTAGCAAAGGGATGGCCTGAAGAATGTAACGTGTGTAGGGTTTTTCAAGTAAAGTTTAAAATATGAATCACAGAATCACAAGATGGTTGAGGCAGGAAGGCATCTCAGGAGATCATCCAGTCCTAGCCTGTAGTGGGGGTCAGCTAGAGTAGGTTGTTCAGGGCTGTAGCCAGTTGGGTTTTGAATATGTCCAAGAATGCAGACTACACAATCTCTCTGGAAACCTCTTCCAGTGTTTGACCACCCTTGACCACCCACACAGTAAATAAGAGTTTGGGGTATTTTATCTTTAAATGGAACGTCCTGTGCCTCAGTTTGTGACCATTGCCTTCTATTCTTTCACTGGGCATCACTGAAAAGACCCTGGCTCCATCTTTACTGTCCCCATCAGGTATTTTTACACATGGATAAGATCTCTCCAAGTCTTTTCCTTTCCAGGTAGTCCCAGCTCTCTCAACTTCTCTTCTTATCAGAGATGCTCCAATCCCTTAACTAGCTTTGTGGCCCTTCGCTCTATTCACTCCAGTATGTTCACAACTCACCTGTACTGGGGAGCCCAGAACTGGACCCGGCACTCCAGATGTTTCTCACCAGTGCTGAGCAGAGGGGAAGGATCACCTCCTTCAATCTGCTGGCAACACTTCTTCTAAGGCAGTCCATCAGACTGTTGGCTGTCTTTGCCATGAGGGTGCATTCCTGTCTCAGGTTGACTTGTTGCCCTCAAGGACCCTCAGGGCCTTTTCTGCAGAGCTTCTTTCCATCTGGTGGGTCCCCAGCCTGTGCTGGTACATGAGGTTATTCCTCTCCAGGTGAAGGACTTTGCTTTTTCCATCATAAGATTCTGGTCGACCCATTTCTCTAGCGTCTTAAGGTCACTGTCAACATGAATCCAGGTCTATAATTTGCTTTCAGGTACTTTTAATATATAATGAAGCAAGTTCATGAACTTAGATTAAAAAAAAACAATTTATATTCATTATGAAGACAAAAACTTAATTTTTGCTTGAACTAGTGCTGCCCTTTTAGAGAAGTATTCAAATGTAATTGTCATTTTCCAGTAAAACTGAAAACAAAAAAAAATCTTTTGTTCCTCCTAGGCTGTAACCCTTGACATCCACGTGAAAACTCAGATTTCATTTTATGCTAAGAATGTATCTAACTTTGACTTGCAGTCAGCTGAATTTAATCTTTTAGATTGAAAAACTGTGCATTCTCATACTTGAATTTCCTGTATGGAAACTCTAGTCTAGTCTACTCTAGTCTACGGTCAATAAGTCTCCTAAAAATTTGGTGAGTTCCCTGTAGCTGTCATGATAAGATGTGTCTCCTTACTCATTGCATCATTCTCAGGTATCTCTGAGTTGTATTTACACGGTCTCTTGAGCTGTTGAAATTAGAACACAATACCATGTCCTGGTAGTACAAAAATTCAGTAGTAACAGAGGTAGCGTTTGTTTGCCTAAGTGTAGGTATCTAGTGAAAATTTAGATGCTTCCATCTGCCAACCCAAATGGGTCTTCATCTCTGGTAGGTCCTTTTTCATGTCTGTGTGACGTGCTCAGGTGTTTTGGGTACTGAACAGCACTTCATACAGCACTAGACACCTGTTCAGGCAGCTGAGTTTTACCCACAGTGTCCCTACACAGAGTTCATCAGTTAATGCATACATCCACTCTATCATGTTAATCTCCTGATCATAACATTGCATGAGAAATGATGTTCATCTAAATATTTATCTCTTGTTTTTTTCCAGAGTCATTTCTTCCTAGGCTAGCAGCTGTTATCCTGCTTGTCCTACAGTCTTATTCTTTTTCTCGGCTTTGGTTGTACACTTCAGTTGGTGCTGAAATTTCCACTTTACTGAGCAAATTAGAATACCCCCAAACCATGTTCGCATTATGGTTCCAATTTTCTCACTCTTTGAATATCAGAAAGCTGTATAATAATATAAGAAAATTGTTTTTATGTTGTCTTCCAAAGGTTAGAAGGATCTCATTTTAAAAAATGTCCCTTTAAAGTGATTTGCTCCTTATGGTTATAGGTAGAGACACACCAATCAACCTTCTAATGAAAAGCATGCTTCGTTCATATCATTCAGTCTCCTAAATGATTTAGTGTAGTATAACATTTCAGATGCCTTACAGAAATCTAAATATGTCAACACCTTGTGTAATCTCAGTCTGTTTCATTTTCTGTTCTGCAGTTAGAAGAATTATAGAGTTCCCTGTTTACGGTACGTTTTGTCCTTTGGCTTCGATTTTTTACATACTTAAAGAAAGGTACATCAGCATTAAGACTGTCAGACTGATGCAGTCATACAGATGCAAAAGATTTATTTAAATGAAAGGAAAAGTGGACTTTATCCTTGCTGATGCTAATGGGCCAGTACATCTTCATGAATCATAAAAGAACAAAGTGCCCTCGTCTATACAAATATTTAGCTAAAGTCTAGCAGGATGGCACCCTGAGGGTAGCTTGAGGACAAGGAGAAAATGGTGACTGAAGGAGAAAGAGCAGCCAAACACAGTTCAAGATGCACCATCCCACTGTTTATTATCCCAGGGTGGGAACCTGAAGATGATACAGAAATCACAGGAACCTCCAGAAAAGATACCCTTGTTTGAGATCAATCTCAAGATTCCTACTAGGAGGAGGAAGGGAAGGACTATCTTCTTCTGCTTAGCAGGGCTGACTTCTGGCTCTTGCGGACTCAGCAGAAGGTGCAGAATAGCTTTGAGCTGAGGGAGTATTTGTCTGTCTGTCCCTCGTGTGCTCTCTGCAGGACGGTGGGGACACATCAGTGGAAGGGAATTTGGGAATATTGCCAAGTAGGACTTTGTGCTCCATTGATGTGGGAGATGGCTTATCACTATTTGATTCATTACCTCCTCCCCTCCCCTCAGCGCTCCCCCCCCCGTATTTCTTTTCTACCAAAGATTGATTTAATGTTAAACTCTTAAATTCATTTTAATATTGTTACCTCATCATTAATACTCCTCAAAGGTGTCATTTCCTTGTGTATGAAGTTCCTAAATTGTAAAAAAAACTCAAACAAAATCCAAAACAAAACCAAAAAAGGCCCAAACTCCAAAACCACTACCTGCAGAAACAATATAGGTTTTATAGAAAATATTCACTACTGGCCTCATTTTTAAAAGTGTTGCAATGTTTGGTTATCTTTGCATGACTACCACTCCCCATCTAGATGCCCCAAAACAGTCACTTAAAACTGATGAGAAACAGAAGTCATTCCACTAGAACTATTAGCACATTTATGTGATGATTAATTCTATCCTAAATTTTATGGTGAAATTTTGATGGTAAAATAAAATGTAAAGGTAATTTCACATACAAATATATGCCCATCTTTTTACACATATCCATTCAAATGTATCTATTTCTATATACTCAAGATGGAACATTGTACTGCATTTCTCCCATTCATTTAAGTTGTTCAGTAATGAAACAATAGTGCTATTTTACCCTATTATCTGGGTGCAAATATCTGGTGAGAGTAGGGAAAGGAACCAGATAACTTAAGCTACAGTACTGTTGGATGAGGGAAACATGAAGAGAAAAGATGCACAAGCCCTCCAACAGCATCCAGCTGTTCTTCTCCTCTCAGTGTTAAAATTGCGGTAGTTCTTATAGCCAGCTTATTACTTTAAAAATGTTTCCAGAATATCTTATTCGGCTAAGTAGGTGTTTTTCTTTAGTCCTACTGTACAATCAACCTGCATGAGTAACTGTCTAAGAATGTTTACAGGACATTTAATCAGCAGGAGATACTTACATTTACGGAGGTAATAGGAAATCCCCTGTGGCTTTGTACCTAATTTAGTCATCTTTAAAGCTTAGTATATTTACTGTTGCAGCTGGGAACTGGTACTGTCAAAAGATTCTCAGGGTAGAAAGAAAATTCAGCACCTCATCTGCCTAAAGTGAAATTTCCCAGGTTTCAGGAAGGTCTAACTGTTCTGCTAGATCAGGGAATTACGATCCTTGTGCCCTGAAAATTTTCAGTAGAAATTCATCCCTGAAAAAATAGAAAAGACCCCAGAAAACCTGAAGACTTTTCTTTGTGGATGGAGGGTAATGAAAAGAGCCGTCTTTAATACTTAAATATGGAACCTAGATTTTCAATACACAGAAAAAGAAATCCCCCCCAAAACTTAAGAAATAAACATCAACACTGAAAACAGATTGGAAAGTCCCCCTTGTTATGTCTATCAAATCATACCAGATCAGATCTGGCATGACCAGCTGCCACCCATCAGTACCACATACCGTGTTCAGTCCCTGACTCTTCTATCTCATATTCTGAAATTCCACTTATTCCACCCTGATAGAGGTGAGAAATGTGCACCTGAAAGCATTAATCAAGTTGAAAAATAATTTACATTCTCTGGGATTAGCCAGAATATTTTGCCTACTCATTTTCTTCCAGCTCGTGTTGGAATTAATACCTTTTAGAAGAAAATGGGAGCTAAAATGTTGTTCTCAACTTCTGATTAAAATGTGAGATATCATATAAGGTTTTGTATGGAATTAAGTTAAGAAAGGTGCTGTAGCATTACATAATGCCACAGGAACTGATGCAATGTGACAAAGCACAGTCTGAACCATATTATTCCTGACATTTAGGCAGATTTTGTCTTATTGTTCTTTTAATTTTTGCACTACTAAGCCCAGATGCTTTGGACTGAATATTTCCCTGAATGCTCTGGGGCAGCACCGTAGCTTTCATTGCTATTTTTGCTTGAAGGCAGATTCCATATCTGGTGATACACCACATTTTTTTTGACAGAATGAAGAAGAGACCAGATTGCTTGGTAAAACTAAGAAATGAAGAAAATTGTAGCACCTATTTTACCAACTTTAAAAAAATCAGCAAAGTACTTAAGCACATGCACAAGGATGACTGGTGTCACTGGTACTCCTGACAAACTTAATGGTAAACTCTTTCTTAAGTCCCTTAGATAAAACATATCACTATGCACTACCAATAGTGGCAAAAGTAGAAAAAGGGAGCAGGTGAAGAAACAACATAGTGAAGCTGTTTACAACCTAAGGCACAAATTGCAGGATCATCTAGAGGGAAAAAGGCCATGTAGTATTTTCGATCTCTAAAGCCAGATTGCATCACCAAAAAGCACATATTTCTGTACAGTTTTCCTGCCTTGATCTTACATCTGAGAAAAGAAATATTCACAACTAAGAATTACAAAATGAGGGACCAAGAAAAATAAAAGCTGATCCTCATTAAACAGGGATATAGAGCTCAGTTCCTGAATGCAGCTTAACTGAGTTTCAGTTCATTACACAAAAAACAAATGGGAAGCAGAAACTTTGAAAAAGTCAGCCAAAGAAGCAACTTATCAGAAAACCAACCCTGACATATGGCGTCTCCATCTCCAAAAAGGACTAGAAAGTTATCCATTACAAATTAACTCCCTCACAGATGTCTCAAAGGGAACAGCTATAATGATCATGATGCTTAAAAATAATTAATTCTTTTTGCAAGCGCCTGGCTTCTGGATCTAAGCCTCCTTTCACATGCCCTGGCCCTGAGGTTGGCTTCTAACCAAGTTCTGGAGAAATTCAGAGCATCTTAATGGCTGGTTTGAATTATGCCAGGGTGGAGGGCAGGATTGTTTGACGTAACTTTACATCTACAGTGTAGATAACATTCTTGTAGATTAGTTAAGCTCTATGTACCCTGGGACCCAGATGGCTTATCCATCTCACACTAGTTGCTATGTTGTATGTACCTGGGTTTTTTTTCATGAAAACTTAACATTTCATGGTCGTAGTCCTGGACTCCAGACATGTACATTACAAAAGTTACTACAGTGGGCACAGGCTGGTGTTACCCTCCTTGTGACTGGTCCCTGCACAGCGTTGGCAGGACCACGCCTCCCTGGTTACCTGTCCTTGGCTGCAGGACTTCCTAACATTGCATCAGCTTGGGCAGGAGGTGCTCAAATCTCTCTGCAAAACACCCTGTACGTGCTCTCCCTGACTCTAGAAAGGCTCCCCCAAGCTGAGCCGTGGCACAAACTGCAGCAGAGAGTCAAGGATGTTCCTTACTTCCACAGGGGAAGCAATTAGGGATGAGACTACTACTTCTCCTTCTGTGATGCACAGAAAGAGTGGAGCAGAGCATGGACAGGGAACACTAAAAGTCACCCTACAGCCAGCTTTTCATTATGCAATGCTGCAGTGCTTGTGCCGTAAGAGTGACCGAGCAATCTCCTAGATGAAAATCAGCTGTGAAGAAGAAAATGCCAGCACGATCTTCTGATGGTTGGTTTTCAGTGCTCCCTCTGTTCCTATTTCTGCCCTTATAAATATTCTATGCTTAATCGGTGTGTTACTGGGCTTATTGTTAGAGGTGAACGTGTGGCCGAGAGGCAGGGAAGGAGTTAATGGCTGTGCCACTGCTGAACTTGGTTGCAGGTTTCCTAGTCAAGGGTTTTCTTGCGTGGATTTAACTGATGTGATAAGACACACCTGTCAAACCTTTGAAAGGTGACTGGTGACTTTGTGTGCTGCCCTGGGAAGGCAGCAATTTAGAGTGATGAGCTCTGAGAAAAAAAATTCTTTCAAGGTCTCCAACTGCGCATGCAAAAAGACTGAGGTACCCATTTGAATCACTTTGAAAATAAATGTACATAATATTAGAGCAGTGATTTAATCATAATATGGCTGTTTTCTAGACACTACATAGATTTGCGTACCTCTGAACCGCTGTTTTCCTCTTTCCAGGATGTACCTCTGTAAAATGAGAGTGTTGTCTGACTTCCTTACCTCAGTTTGTACTATATTATCCTGCCTGAATGCACCGAGAACCACACTGTGCAAACTCTTAGGGTATAAAATAGCATCAGAGACAGAGAAAATAGCTTGCAAAGAATTGCTGTAACTATGGCTGAAACCAAGTGGATTCCTCTTACCTGTAACAATGAAGGCTGAGATGGATACCTGACTTTTTCTGGGGTCAAGATTGAGAAGGAGATGGAGAAGGACAAGATCAAAGCAGGTTCTGGATGTGATCGTATGGGCATGATCTTATGAACTACCTAACAGTATTGCTGGGGGTGGCAGATGCATCAACTGGATGCCTGCTCATATTAAAGTTTCTTCAATCAAATGTTTTGCAGGTAATTTTCTGGAAAAGGCTAAACCTAGATGTTTGGAGTCAGAAATACTTTTCTTTGCTTCCCTCATAATATCAATAATAGAGTTATGTTTCTAGTTCAGTATCCCCGCATTTGTTGGAATAGTCAGTGGGCAAGTGCCTAGCAGCTTTTTTGGGAGCTGTGATCCAACAATCCCTTCCCAATGCTGTAGAACCATGTGGTCCTTCCCTGCTACCCCTCACCACCTATCATCCAGATGTGCCATGGCCATATGCACAGTTGTCCCTGCAAAGGTGTCAGGAGCAGAATGTGGCCCTTCCCACCCGCCTGCATGAGGGAACAAGGGAGGGATCTAGTCTGAATTTTTCAGGGACTGTTCGTTTATTTGGTGGTTTGGTGGTGGAGGTTTTTGGTTTTGTTTTTTTTTTCTTTTGATTNTAAATTTTGTTTTTTTTTTTTTTTTTTTTTTTTTTTTTTAAGAGGCCAAATAATAAAAATCTGATATTTTTTGCTGAAAAGTCAACTCTGGTAAAAGATATTTTAATGAAACACTTTCTGAAGACTTTTTTCATTTTTGTTTGTATTAAAGCAACACTACTGCTAAACATATGACAATTGTAAAGAATGGAGCAGTGCATGCAGCATGTTTGCCTTATGTTAGCATCTGCTTGGCGTTAGATGTGATTCATGTCTTCTCTGGGCCAGAAGAGTGAAAGCTGGTGTGGTGACTGGATTACGTTCGTACCTGTCCAGACATGCCTTTGTGGAGACCGAGAAGATATGGTGCTGTCTGTCTTGGTGATAACCATGACAGTCAACAACTGGACATTAACTTCTTAAAAACTGGCAGCCAAGGGGGACAGGGCACGTGCAAACGCGGTGACTAGAGTTCCAAACCAAGGACGGAGGTCTCCAGATTCTTTACTAGGGAGGTGATTGCATGGTACAGGGAGTGAATGGACCCTGGGGGTGGTGAGCCAGAGAAGTGAGTAATGCTGCCAGCAGGGACGTGTGTGCATATTTTGTTTTCTTCATTTAAAGCTGAAGGGACCTCTAATAACTAATACCTTGTTTTTAAAGGTTATTGCAGACCTGAATTGTGCCCTGGCTGCATAAGATGTCAGGCTGCACCACAGCTGCTGAAAGAGTCGCTGTGAAACCTAAAGGAGCCCACAGTTGGAGCCTTGTTTAGGAGAGGAGTCAGAGTTGAGCAATAAACAGGCACCTCCTGGGTAAACGCCGGAGGTGATTTTTCTCCTTGAATCGGATGCCAAACTGAAACATTTTGTTTTCACTTCTCAAAATGAAGTGTCTCTATCAGCCCCCAAATAATTGTAAAAGTTACAGGGAGTTTCTAGAAGCTTTATTTCCATTCTGGAGCACAAGAAACTTTGAAATAATGGGAATGAATCAATTCCACCCTGTCCTTCATCACTGAAAGTATCATTCTGCATGGGCACCTTGGGTGACCATCTTTCACTTTGTGAAAGAGTGGCTTGTAGTAATGGCCTTGAGAAGGCTTGTGGACCAGAAAAGATACGATCTGTTAATCACTGTTGCGGAGTTCCATTCTTGTGCCATGTTAGATCCAAACAGTGAGTTGTCAGAAGGGTAAGAATCAATTTTAAGCAGTAAAATACATCAAACTGTGTAGTCTGATAAATTGTTCCAATACAGATGAATGCCTTTTTTTATTTTTTTTAAGCAGCTGTCAAGTGCATAGCAAGCAAGATAAATCTTCCCGTTGTCTGTGTGTTTTGATCGACACATCTGGAAGACTAACATCTGCTATTGCATTTTTGTAGTTGCACAATATTTTGCAGCCAGGTCACAGAAATATTTTTAAATAGAAAATTATAATTTAAAATACACGATAATCAAGGAAAATTTAGTACAATTTAAAGATAAAAATGACATTTTTTCCTTATTTTGGAGATTGAAAAGAGAGAAGAAACCTTATGTTCAAATTACAAACTTTACCCACTCCTGACAGTAGGCGTGCAGCCCTTCACAAGCTTCATACAGCTTTTCATTTTTTCTTGTTAAGAAAATCTTTACTAAGCAGGAGCGTCTAGGAGCTGGCTGGAAAAAACTGGTCATGCAATGGCAGTAAAAAGAAATTTGAAGATGGATGTTTGCTGCGTAAAAATACTCAAGACGCAGGAAGGAAGAAAAGACGCACAAAATTGTAGTTATTTTCTGGCATTTGAGGGTGCATCTGGCTCTGACTGTTTGCAACGTGCATGGCTGTACACACGAGCAATAGGAATTGCACCTCGACCTCACTAAGCATAGTTAGGCACCAAGTCAAAGTTAGTTTCTAGGCTCCCTCTACAGTCAATGGAGAAAAATAGTTACCTATGGAAGGCAGGTTCCCCTGCTTTCCTTGGGTGTGTATTTTACAGGCTTCAAGGTGACTGGGTGTGGATTTGTGAACAATGAAGTGAATGGTCTGTGTACTTGAGTACCGTAACTGTAAAGGTAGGAGCACGGAATGATCATCTCAGCTTTTGCTTTTTCCATTCATCACTTAACAATTATCCATGTGTATTGAATACAAAAGAAAAAACCCTTAAATATTTTTAGGTATCTGTGAAGATGTCTTCTATTGTCTATGACAAAAGGAGACCTTTGGCCAGTTTCAGCAGTGTAAGATTTTTAAGGAGGGTAATATTTCTTCTTATACATATATTCTAAGGTTTAATAAAGATTCATGTACAATTTTTGAATTATTTCATTTAAAGCCATTAAATTAAACGAAGTTCCTCCTTATCCACAACTTCAACAGGAGATCCATCATTTGAGAATTTTTTATCCTCAGTTGTCATTAGCATGACCTTTCAAGGTCCCTTCCGACCCAACACATTCTATGATTCTATGGGGGAACTTTCTTCCTTTATGGTGCTGCCTTCTCCACTGCACTAACTGTCATATATGGAGAATATACCAGGCTTCATCAGAACCCTCTGCAGATTTAGCAAGCCTGGTTCAGCCACTTTCTTAAGCTATTCCTGGCTGTGACCTCATCTCTGTTGAATGATGAGGTTTTGTTCTGTTTTTCTTTTTCGTTTAATTATTTTTTTCAAAAGGGACACTGCTGAAATCATTCTTTTCTCTTGTTAAGGAGTATGTTGTAGAAGGAGATCTTCAAGGAGATCTGAGTGCTATATTCATACAATAGACAAGAACAAGTTGTTCCAGTGACAAATACAAAAGATGAACAGTAGGATAACCTTTGTGATAAAGACTCTGTGTGAATTTAAATAAGAACTAAAAAAGATAGGGGTCAGATAAAAGGCAATGAAATAAATTTTCTCATGTCAAAACATACAAAATTGATTCTCCTTTGGAGATCTAAATTAATATGGATATTGCAAATGCAGTAACCAACTGCAAAAAGAAGGAGGGAGAAAGAGGCTGTTTCTGTCCTCTAAAATGAATACTGACAAAGTCAAGGTGCGGCCAGCTCTAAGTAGCTCCTGAGCTAGTATTCACTGCTTCTAACTCCCGATGCTAAGCTCTGCCAGCAGACACTGATAAACACTAACAGAAAATGGACCTTATTAACAGTTACGAACAATCTCAAAATCCAAGTTAGTAATAGTTATAGCACTCCAGATTTTGTCTCTGATAACTAACAGAGAACTAGAGCTCTTGTAGCATACTTTTCTTAGCACTACATACCGAACAAAAGTTAGTAAGTAATTGTGAAACAGAGCTTTGTTTTCACAGGGTGCAGTGATTAGTGGTCCATTGCATCGTCCCGCCACAGCCACTGTGTTTTAATTAAAAATGTCATGCTACAGTGGCACTTGAAAACACGCAGGTTTTAAGCTATTCTGGTTTGTTCCTTATTCCTTAAATTAAATGAACAATAAATGTCCTCCATTATCAGGCTGGGACTGACATATTTCTGTATTCGGCTTTGAAAAGGCAATTTTTCTTGACATTGTGAATACTGGATCCCAGCTTCATTGTTAGTGCCAAATCTTCTGACAGAGTAAAGGTGGGAGTTGAGCTCATACATCAAGGACACTACAGTTTCTTGGTAAGATCCCCAAACTATAAAATACCCAAGAAAGCAGAAACTGCTTTCCTTCTCCCATTTAAGTTTTGTTTTTACCTCAGAGAAGATACAAATGTCAAAAGACTAAGTCCTTCAAAAATGGTAGAGAGTAAAAGTTAAACACAGAATTTCATTTGAAATGCCGCGTAAGCTAGGAATAACTATCTCAGGAATAATTTGAGGATCACAATGAAATCCATACAGAAATATGTACAGAAAAATTAATAAATAAAGACAAAGGATTAAGTGATACTGCACCATAAAAAAATTCATAGGAGCATTTGGGAACATGGAAACCACACTGATATTTCAACTGCCTGTATGAAAACTCTACAATGCCTAGTAGAAAGGACCATGCTCAGCTTTTACACTACTATGCACATATTGTTCTGAAAGTGTAATAAAATGGGTGGCGAGCTCTACAGATGTCCTACACATCCAGACAGGCAGACTTGCTCTTCCCCTCCTCTTCCACACACATTCCCACAGGGTTGTCTTGCCCTGGAGTCAGGACAAAAACCTGTTGGGGGAAGCCTGAAGTGAGACCACAACAGTCCTCAAATCAAGACCTAGCCAGGCTCCTCAGGCCTCCAGGATGAGCTGGGTACCCTAAGATGCTTTTATAATTGAGCACATTATTTTCTGGGAAGGTGACTGGTGCCAGTGCTGTTTACAACTTAGCTTTTTCAGGGGCATTAACGCAACACAGACTATCTGCGTGTAAGGTTATAAAATCAGTAAGCTCTTTACGCCTACAACAGAAATGCTACAATGGCATCAAGAGATAAATAATACATAACTCTCCCCTTCCCAGTAGGGGTGCTTTGGATACTTTGTTCTGCTGATGAATATTTTTCCTCACTTTTCCCTCATCTTCTAACACCTCTAAGGTGAAAAACTTTTCTGTGCCCAAAGCAGACCTCTCCACACCACCAAGACATTTCTACTTGGGCGGTTGAATAAATAGTGCTATCCCCTGCCTGGCTGGTGAACAGCACAGCACTGCAGGCAGAGTGCAAATTGCGTATTTACTGAGGACTCCCATAATAGTGCAGTTTTCTAATAAGTTTGGTATGCATAAGCTTTACTTATGCAGATTCCCCCAGATCACTTCGCTTACTTTCTGTCTCCTTGACCAACTGGAGAAAAATCTGGTAAAAGCTATTTTGAAACAGCTCCTCTGAAGGAGCTATATTTGAGTCTCCTCTGAATCCCCAACCCCCTCTTCCCACAGATTCCCCGCCATTGTGCAGGCAGGTTACGGCCCCATTACCTTGCCGATGCCCCAGGTTAGGCAGGATGCTTCCACTCAAGGACAACTCTAGCATGGGTCTGGCATGTCCCCTCAACCTAGAGCTTCCCAGCCTGGAGACTGCAGCAGGAACCCTGGCTGATGGGGCTGCCCTGTGGCTCCTTTGGTTGCACCAACACCACTGCTTGTGGAGCACTTTGTTGGTGAACTGGTCTGCATGTGTTTCTAGTCAACCCAGATGTCATTGAACGGCCCTCAGAAAGTCCCTACAAAAAACAACTTGAATACAGCTCAGGCGCCTGGTTGGAGAAGGACAGAACAGCGAGGGGTGGGATGGGCTGGAGGAAGAGCTCCCTGAACTAGCTGTGCTGCTGAGGAGTGTCAGGAAACTATCGTCCCGATGGTGGAGAGGCTGCCTTGCTATCAGCTGTCCCCGCTGCCACAGCTTCAACTCTTCTCATAACCCAGAAGTGGCTACTTTGCCATTTGCAAATGCCTGTTGCCTTTCTGCCTGTGGGCTTATGGAAGCACCCAATTTGTGTGTATGCCGACATAGGTTGAATGCAAATATATGTGCATTAACTTTCCAAATTCCATTCCTACCATCACTTACATGGGAATAATTTTAGCTTTCTAAAAATGTGTTTCACTTAGATTGTCTATCTGCTTTTAACATTAGTATTTTCGATATAAATCTCTGGTAAGGTCACCAGGTGCCCCAGTTTCATGAGCGTCCCGTTTTCTTAATGACAGTCACAGAGATGGTAAGGTGCCCTAGTTTTTAAAACTGTTGGAGGACCTTCTGCTGCCTTGGGTGCATAATTATTAAGCCTTTGTGAAAGAGAAAAAGATGACTGTCACGGGAAGGAGAAGCATTTTAAAGTGACAGCAAACGAAAATACTAATTTTGGTTTCCTGTTGAAAGTGCATCAGGCTCTCCCTGATCATTTACTGTTATGTTTTTCTGCCATGGCAGGTTGCTCATATTCGTAAATATTTCATCCAAAATTCAGATTTAAATGAACTGTAATTTTATTCACTGTCAAGATGTGTAGTTACAGCTGTCAAGACAGCTATCAAATTTTATTCCACCTGACTTTTTTTTCCTAATGCTACTGTAGAAACTGAAGCCAGCTCACCGATCCAATACATTTTTTGTTTTGCAACTCAAATCCTTTGCTAATATTTTTTTCAAGTTAGTAGTTACTTTATATCACGCTTACGTGCTAAGCCAAAGTATTGCATTTTCTTCCCTAATTTCATCTAAAAGGCGAGTAAATCTGAAGTGGTGAGTGAATGGTGACAAGGCACGTCATTGATGGTGTCAGCCCCCATTTTCCATAGCTAGCTCATGGCCTAAATGCTAAAAGTCTCACCTCTACATGTGGGCTTCAGTACCTTCCTGACCACAGTAAAGCTCATAAAAATTAAAACCAAAGGGATGTCAAGAAGAAAACAAGAGTTAAGAATGCAAAAGGCTGAAAAAAAACCCTATCTGTTTTGGAAACAGCAACAAGCCCTACTTAGTAGTGGTTGGATTTAAATACCTTTTTAGGTGAGTAACGTGCTTCTGTTCAAATGTCTTCATCGGAGCTATAAAGCAAAGCATTTGAGCCAAGTAAGGAAGGTAACATCTGGCATTGAAAAACTCAAGCATCCTTGAAATTGTATACAACACCATACCTCATTCCTCTCTTTGCCCTTTTCTCTGTATTTGTTTAACACTTTCCCCACCAGTCAAGGACAATAATTACTAGTTTTGGGGTTTCCTCAATGAATCCCTTAAGTCAGTTCTTTCAAACTGGTGTGCTTCACTGTCTCCAGGTATATTGAGTTAATAAAGGAAAATTCAGTCCCCTTAAGCCAAAGCTATGCTTTTATATCACTCTTGATCAATTCAAAGCCCAACAGAGAAAGCAAAATAGAACAAAATCTGACATTCCCTTTTTAAAAATTTTTATTAGGGAATACACTGATGATGATGCCATCTCTTGAAATGCATACTGTGCCAAAATCCCATGCTTAAATAAAACTCCATGGTACTAGTATGTTTCATTTGTGCACCTTATTTCTTATTTTCAGCTCTCAACTGGACCTGCATGTCTGTTCTTCAGAGCCAAGCACTTTGAATGCTTTCCAAAGGGAGCTTGATTAGATTCTCACATTGCAAAACGGATACTTGTGCATGTCCAGGAGTCCTGCAAGCAGAGCATAAGATCTATAGATGTGTTTCTTTGGATGTAAAGGAAAAAAACAGATTGCCCTATGGCTCTTGCCCTGAAAGGGAACAGTGGTGTGCTGCTGGTACCCATTATAGCACTCTCTGAACAGGCTGTTTCATTAAAACCTTTCATCCTCCTAAAGGGGGTGGGGAAATAGAATCTAAGAGATAAAGCACCCACAATAACTCCTCACAATTTATCTCCCAAATGGGGCCTAACATGATTAAAATAATAAGCATCACACTGTGCTCAATAGCACTTCAACGAGGGTAACTAGGATATAAAACATTAAACATGGCTCCAATGCAAAACATTTTAAATTAAAACTGCAACAGCAAGTCTGGGAGGGCGTTACAGTGTGGGCTAGACTGCTGTCAGTGTCTAAGTGGGCTGGTAAAGATGGGAAAGGTTTACTGGCATGGCCAACGACTGGCTAAAAATTCAGTCCATACTCTCCTCGGAGAAAGGAGAAGAGGCAAAACATCATCGTCATGGCACAGTGTAAATCTGCAGGGTGTTTGCATCTTGAACATTTAATAGGGGTCTCATGTCTCTGTCTCGGAGGAGATAAAGCAGAAGCAGGAAAGATCCAGTGAAGGCAATGAGAATGGCCAAAGAAGGGGACTGGCTTTAAAAGAGGAATGACTAAATATACTAAGGGCTTACCAGATGGGAAAAAGAAGTAATCAAGGGAGACACAGCACAGGTAATATGCTGATGGATATGAACATCAACAGGGAATCGATTTTCCCCATCTCTTTCAGGGCAAGAAGCAAGGGGGATCTTACTAAACTAGCAGGTGGCAGATTTAAAACAAGAAAAAGGAGACTGTTTTTCACATATTGCATATGTAAATCATGAATCTTACAACTGGATGTGGTGGAGTTAAAAGTTTGCATGAGGTCAAGAAGCAGTTGGACAAACCGAAGGGGCAAAAAATACATTAGTGACTACCAAAGGCAAAGACCATGTCCATGCTCAGGAAATCTCTGAGCCACAAGTTGCAGACGATGGGAAGAGTATTTTTAGGAAGTATTTCTGCTGTTGTTAAAATTTTATACTACTTTTATGTTGCCAGCCCTCCTGAGCACTGCTGGAGGACACAGGGCTGTCTAGACTTTTCTTGGCCTAACTCTTATGATTTTATGTAGAATACATTAAAACTTGAACTAGAAAGATGTAAAAATGGAATCCATAGTTTAAAATATAGGGAAGACACACTAGGATATTTTGTTGTTGTTGTTGTTGTTTAAATTATATCCCACTGTGGCTCTTTGTGAAACTGATCTTTCACAGTTTCAATCATCCTGGGGGCAGCAAAAATATACAACTCCTTTGCAGTCAGTAAGTGCTGTAAATAATTTTCCCTGGATGACTTGCTCTCTGGAACATCCACTATTGCCTTTGACAATTCATTGGTCTCTTTGGGAAAAGAAATAATTTCTGACGTACTAAGCTTTGCCTGATAAAAAAGGCTCCCATGGTTTTCTATCATATGTCAATTTTAACTTCTCTGGAAAACTGAAAATCTGTTGATTAACAGCAAAATCATCCATAATACATGGAAGGTACTGTGGTACGTACCAAGAAATACTTGTTCTATAAAGTCATCATGAATAATACTATTTCATCAGATGAATTTGGTCTCTCTGGTGACAGAAAAATAGTATGTGTCATGTGGAAAATGCAAATGTGGCCACTGTCGTCAGGTTATATTAGTGTGATATAATGACGATCGGCTTTGCAGCCCACACACCAGACCTGTAATGACAAGCAATCTCCAACTATTTTCTGTTGTCATTTTGAGAATGGAGATATAAATTTTAAAGGTCTGAGTGTTACCCGATCTTAAACAGAAATCTATTTTTTGTAGCAGAATTTATTCTTCTGATTTATGGCATAGATTCAGGCCTCTGGGCCTTTCAAAACACCTGAATGTACTTCGTTACATTGCACTTCAAACTGTGTAGCTACATTGCCTGTAGCTACATAAGCTTTGGGTTGATTTTTATAAATTTTCTTGCTTTCTAGAATAGGAATGGGCAGGTTAATAGTATCTGAAAGAGTTCAAGTTACAGCATTTCTGAAGGGAATTAATATATACCTGGCCACAACAAAATCTTTATACAGTGAATAAATGAGACTAGTTCGGTATTTTCCTTGATGATTTTATTTTTTATTTTTTTTTACTGCTGTTATGATTAAAATTCCCTGGAAGCAAGAAATATATAACTCATTTGTGCCCAGATTAAAAAAAAAGTAATGTGAAAAAAAAATAGAATTTATAGTTTCTCCTTGAGTTGCAAAGTGCATTTTTCTTTAACAGTTCATACTTCAGAAAGACACATTTTCACCATCTGTGATAGGCATTTTTGAGGATGTGAGAGATTCAGTACTTTTTATTTTAATCATTAACTATACCAATATCAGAAACTAAGTAGAGAAGATGATGAAGGGCTATTATGATATCACCTTTATAGTAATTTTTCAGATTAGAGGTATTTGAGGAGATCCAAAAAGTTGCTGACTTCGGCAATTAATGTAAGCAGTTAGTTAAAGAGAATAATTTTCATTCTGTAAAAATATCATTGAGGACAACTATCTAGAAAAAAATTGCCTGAACTTCTGCTGAAGCATAAAAAATATAGCCGTCTTCAAAAATTAAATCAACTTTTGCTTCGGTGAATTGGAATTCATTGTTAATCCCAGTGGGATCCGGACTGCAAACATAACCTCCGTAAATCTAATATCAGACTTCTCGAAGACGAGGGTGTTCAGCATACTTGGTAATTTTTCTGACATGCACCTATTTGTCTGTTTTTGTTTGTCTTGCTCTTGATGTCTGTTCCCATTCTTCTTGTTTGTGATTCTTCCATACATGGTGTGGCCTACACTTGACAACTGTGAGCAAATTATAGTGTCTCACATTTTAATGAAGTACAACATTTATAGAAAGAGATGGACACAGCCACGAGGAATAAGATGAGTGTGTGGACAGCGGACTGGCTGGTAGGTATGACTGCGCAACTGTCATAGGCAAATCAAGGTGCCCTGGAGCAGATAATGGAGCCTTTGTAGCTCAGAAGATGAGTGGGAGTCTGGTGGATGGGGTACCTGGGGACAATGAATGTCACTCAGCAAGTCATTGGCCACCAGTCATTGCATGGGAAGTCCATACGATCCACCATCTCCCACTGCTAAGAAAAGAATATGGGTGTTTTAGGATCTTGTTCTAAACTGACACCAAAACATGAGGATTTCGCCATGGCACCCCTCTGAAAAGCTGAGGTGCCTGTCCCAGACCCCACTGCAGCTGTGTTTCTTCAAAGAGGATCCTTAGAGGTGTCTCACTTCTGCAGTAGATTCTTCATACTGTGGTGGTGGTTGGCAGAAGATTTACACACCAAGAATGTGCCTTAGAACCCCAAGCCAGAAGAACTGCCTGGGCTCTGTTTGGGTATAAAAGTCTTAAAATTTGTGATCTGGTGAAGAGAGCTCCAGACCCAAGGAAAAGGTATTTTAGGGCTGCACATGCACCAAATATATATTAAATTTCACTAAAAAACCACGAAATGTCTGCATTTTTTAAGAAAAGATCCATGTTGCTCACTTGATGAAGTCTGGATGGAAGAAATTGCCCTCTTAACAGGTGTTTCTCTCAGTACATGCGGCCTCAATGTGATTCACCACAACTTCAGGTGGGTTGCAAAGGTGCAGGGTCAGGTCTCCCAAGGGAGAACATCTTGGGTGGAAGGTGAACAATCCTGTAAGAGATCCCCAAGACTCAACAACCCTGTTAGGAATGTGTGACCTGAATTTTAACCTTAATGTTGGATTATGCAGAGGCAAATTTTCCTGTGTAAACTTTGAATTAAAACATGTTCAACAACATGACTCTTCATAGTCACCATTATCTAAAGAAAAATGCACTAAATTAAACAAAGGGGTATGAGGAAATAGACAGTGAAATAAGTTCTCACTTAAATGTATATTTATCTAGAGAGAGAAAGAAAGGTGGCTTTTATATATATGTATAAAAATTCTGTGCAATCTCTATATGCATATATGCTCAAGAAGGACAGGGAACTGCTGGAGAGGGTGCAGCATAGGGCTACCAAGATGATTAGGGGACTGGAACACCTCGCTTATGAGGAAAGGCTGAGGGAATTGGGTCTGTTTAGTCTGGAAAAGAGACGGCTGAGGGGTGACCTTATTAATGTGTACAAATACTTAAAGAGTGGGTGTCAGGAGGATGGGGCCGGGCTCTTTTCAATGGTGCCCGGCAATAGGACAAGAGGTAATGGGTACAAACTTGAGTGTAGGAAGTTCCATCTCAACATGAGGAGGAACTTCTTTACTTTGAGGGTGGCAGAGCACTGGAACAGGCTGCCCAGAGAGGTGGTTGAGTCTCCATCTCTGGAGACATTCAAAACCCGCCTGGACGCGTTCCTGTGCAACCTGCTCTAGGGTGGCCCTGCTCTGGCAGGGGGGTTGGACTAGATGATCTCCAGAGGTCCCTTCCAACCCTATGATTCTATGATTCTATGATTCTATATGTATACAGATGTGTGTATTTACATACATATATATATATATACACACATATATATATATACACACATATATAGATAGATATATAAAACAATCTATCTGTAGTTCTTTTAAAATAGCCATCTCAATCTAAGTGCATGGCCACAGTATCAGTTACAGTAAGTCGACAATGGCCTTTGCTTTACCTGGAAGTTGGGAAATGCCTGTTGAACCTTTGTGGCCTGTGGTGGGCGAAGGCATTAGCAGGTCTGCGTGTAGCCAGCTTTCCTCTCATGGCTGTAAGTGATGCTGGTGCTTATTAAGCAAGTTCTGTGCAGCAGTTATCACAGAGATGTAATGAGGGATTTTTGTTTATCATTGCATGGCCCTCTGAAGACAGAGGGCTGAATTCCTCCTCTGCCATATAGGAGATCAGCCTCATCATCTGCCCATCTTGGTGGTAAAAACACCTGGACTACTTCTGCCCATCTTGGTGGTAAAAACACCTGGATTACTGAGGAACACTGCAGGTACACTCAATTGAAAGGTTTTTCCCCATTACATTGAGGTTTGGTGGATGTTTGAGTTACACTCAAAAAATCTGCAGTGAGATTTTCCAGACATCCTATTTGTTTTGATTTAGGTATATAAAGTAAGTAGGCAGCAGGTCTGAATTTTGACAAGCCAGAATGTTTTCTGCCTTCTTCGATGAGGTATCTGGTATGACCCTCTAACTAGCCTATCAAACATTTGCCTGTTTGCCCAGTGGTTTCTGCATGAAACTCTAAAGGCTTCTTATCTACCCACCTGTCAGCCTGCTTATCATGCTTCTAAAACCCGTGTCCTTCTCACGGAGAATGGTTTTCAACATTAGGACTGAAAAACAAGAGAAGTGAAAGCAAATGGGTGTCAAGGCTGTCTGCCTGATATCCTCCACTGAGAGCAGGAATGTGGTGTCTTATGGGAAGTACTATTAGGATGCTATAGTCAATGAAAGTACCTGGACAACAACAAAATCAGTGCCCATTCATTTTAGACACTTATTATTCTTCATCACAGGCCTTGCTAATTATTGCTTTCGGCAGCAAAGCCACAGATATTTCGTAATAGCATATATTTTTAACACTGCTTGTGGGAGACAGACATACAAAGCCTGCAATCTGCTAATGGAATTTACATCCCGGATTTCCTTTGTAACTTTATGCTTTAGCTCAGTAGGAACACAAAGAACTAGTTGCTAGTCTTTTACTCTTCCTCCTCCTCACACCCCCTTCCCCCCCCTGCTTCGTTACTATAGTAGCAAAAAGAATGCAACTGTTGGAAAAGTAATTACATTTTAAATAAAAGAATTCATTTAATAAAGACAAGGAGGTGAAAGTAGTTTCTGGAGAAGACATTTAAATCACAGTAATATCAGGAACTGAAGCATTTTCCATCTTGGTTCCTATGAAAATTTCAGATATGAATCAGGTGGTGAATTAAGATGGTGAACTGTAAGCCGCTGTCCTAGTTAAACGTAGTAAAACATATTGCTTAGGATCCAAATGGACTGCTATTTATAGAGCTTGGGAAACCCTTTGCCTAAAGGAGCCCTTAGCATCAAGACACGATAAATGTGAGGGATACAGGTTTCCTAAAAGAAACCGAATATGATCCAGTCAGAAGCTGTAGTCCCTTCCAGCTGATGGAGTGGCACAATTAAAGCAGTTTTACTGTCAAAGGGGGATACCAGGAATTCTTTCCTTTAGGAGAATTTTCCTCCCGTATGACAACCTACTTGGCTGGAGGATCATGAAAGCAGAGGAGAGTGTATTCTTGGAGCTTGCTGCGTTCAGGTGGTCTAACCAATGCAATGAACCTCTACGAATCAGACAGGATCCTCTAATTTATGCCAAGGGATGTTCTAGTATCTAAAGTCAACACCACGTGAAGAGAGCAAGCTCTGCTGGACGTAGTCCTGTTTCCCACCTTGTGTTTGAGTGGGTTGCTTTTCCATAATTTAATATGGGGCTTTCCTTCTCCTCCCACCTCTGCCCCCAGGACATCACCATTGTTGAAGAGACTTGATAAAATAACTTTTTTTATTGATAGCATATGGACTCTGCTTCACTAGAGCCTGCATGGCCTCCTTTAGCATGCTACTTGGACTTGGGGTGAGATGTAATGACAGCTTTGTAATGTCTGAGAGGAGTTTTTTGAGATGACAGAGCCAGGTTCCTCATGGTGCAGCATAGTGGGACGGGAAGAGCCAATAGGTAGAGATTTAAAAAAGAGAGATTCAGACTGGGTGTAAAAGGAAACCTTTCCCCCATGAACAGTGGAGCAGGTTGTCCTGAGAGGATGTGCCATCTCCATTCTTGGAGGATTTCAAGCCATGATTGGAACAAGCCCTCAGCGGCCTGGTATGACTGTAGAGCTGGACCAGCTCTGGATAGGGTGTTGGACTAGAGACCTCCTGAGGTCCCTCCCAGCCTGAATTATCCCACAGGGAAAGAAGGCCATGTCACTGTCTCATTGGAATGCAAACATGGGTTATGCACACATGCAGGAAGGACAGGGATGACCATCATGGGGACTTCCATCCTTGTGTTTCGGTGGGACTGCTTCTGCAGAGCTCTGTATGTACTGCTTGAGAGCTCGATGGTCTGAGCTAGACTGGAGGTCATTGCACTGAGCTGCACTGTTTGCATACAGTTCCCTCTGAGTACCAGCGGGTAGATAATTTTAGCTGACAATCTTTCTCAGAATGAACTGGATGGAAAAAAATCAAACACACAGAGGAAAAAAAGAGGAAATAGGAAAAAGGTCCTATATTGAAAAAGTGTTTTCCTAATATCTTACTTCCATAGCTCTACTTTTTCAAAGGAAAATTCATATCTTGACCACAGACCTTTTGTTCCTTGGGTTTCAAAACATGAATATCTAAAAAACCCTCACTGTCATCATTCAGTTCCTCTCTACTTCTAGAAATATTCTTTAATGTGTATCAGATGAAATCCTGCTTCCACTGAAGTCAGTGGAAACATTTCCCCTTACTTCAGGAGTCAGAATAGCACCTTTGAGCTCTTGTGACAAAAGCGAAGAATAAGGCACAATAATAGTTTGGCCATAGATAATTTGCTAGCTTAGAGCAGCATCTTCAGCATTCACACTTGAAGCTACTAATGGCAAAGTAGGAAACATCTGTAGAAAAAATTTTTATTTGTGGTCTATTTTTCTTCACCAAATTAGACACATGACTAAAGTAGCTCTGAATTTTTGACAAAACCATGTTTTCATAAGAAGACTGTTACCAACTCCAAATAATATTTTAAATTGTGTCTTGTTTTGGAAAATCTAAAAATTACTTTTTTCAATTTTGTAATACCACTTAAAACTCTATTAAATAACTTTTATTTTGCTGCACTGTGTCATGGAAGCATCACTGTGTGTGAAGTGGTGCAACTAAATAGTGGGGCACTGCAATGTGAGTAGAAACTACTTTGACTTAACAGGGAAAATCAAATATTCGAAGATTTATTAAGTAGATGCTACCTTTGTTTTAATATTATATTACAGTGTCATTCACTATTAAATTCATGATCACTTTGATATTCTCTGGCCCCAACTCTTATCATTTTGAAATGAATAGAATTTCCCAAACAGTGCTTGCGAATATCATTTTTACAGGAGTTTTTGAAGTAGCTATTTTTTGGTTTCTGCATGAGAAAAAAAAAATAATTCAACAAAACAGAAATTCTGATGGTCTATCATCACTGGTTTTGAGAATGTTTCTTAAAATACCTCTATTTCCTCTTTAAAAATGCAAATGACACTATTGGCATTAAAGCTGCTTCTTTATTTCAGAATAGCGTAGTGGAAGAGAGACCAATAAGCCTTGAAAAGAGTCTTGCAATTGTTTGTAATAAATGCAGGAAATGTGAGGGGAATGGAAGTTGTTCTGCTCTGTGCCTTAATAGCAAAAGTCCTCTTTATCCATAACCTCTTTTTGTGCAGTTAGTAATTAGCAGTTTATTATGCTGAGAACGAATTGCTTCTTTCTGACTTCTAACCAGTCTAATTAAACCCAGTCATTAATGTAAAGACTCTGTATGAAAGAAATGCTTCATACCTGATCAAACAATTATTTTGGAAGGTGCTGATCCTCTTATTACTATTCAGGATATTTTTTGGTTGATTGGGGATGTGTCAATGGCACAGCATATTAACAAAGTAGTGGAGATGAATGGCTATGAAGTTTAAAATGATATTTCTGCTCTGTTGCTTCAATGAAAACTATGCAAAGACTGTCTTGCAGTGATGACAGGAAATATTTGCAAAATTACCATGTAGTTCTCATTGCTTTCAATGGAGCTATCAAGTTTTTAATGAAAAAAAGTCGTTTGAAATTTCACAGTACATCAGTAAACATGGCAACGCGTGTTATCACTGTATACACTATATCACTCATGATTGCACAACCTTGGCTTTTATGGCTTGCTCATTTTCCCGAAAGAGAAAAACTAAATATATCCTTTTGTTTTCTGCATGTACAGATTTAACTAGATTGTTCATAGCTATTTTTCCGATGTATCAAAATTGGTTTACTGTCAGGCAAGAAGACTACCTGAGCAGTGAGGTTGTTCTCCATGTCGGTAAGGCTGCCAGAGTCAGGAGATCCCCGGACTGCTAAAGCCGGACGTGAGTGAGCAGGAATTAACACAGAATTTTGTCTGGGGCACGTGTAGTAGTTTAACTTGGTGAGGTACTATGATGGATGGGCTGACTGAAGTGGAAAGTCTTAACATTTGGTGAAATCAGATGAAAATATAATTGTCAGAAGAGGGTGATGGTGGCCATGGTTTGTGTATGGGAAAGGACTAGCACCCCTTTCGGGGCTTCTGCACAAGCAGCATGGGGATTTCTCCAGGCATCTCCTTGGGTGCACGTTATCCAGAAAGCGAGGAAAATGGGAGAAGAGGGGCAGGATTTGCACCTGCAGAGGGAAGTGGCCTATGCAGAACTGGTCTGAAATACCTGTTAGGTACTTGGTACATCCCTGCATCAGGGTTTCATGTCCTATGGCTCCCAGTTTCCCCATGTGCAAGCTTGTGCCAGCTCCATCTGCCTAGCCTTTAGGATAAGTTTTTGGTAGGTAAGGTATTGCCATACTCTTTCACAAGTTTTTTGTTTCTCTTTCAAGTTAGTGAAAAAACTCACACAAGAAAAGAGAATGATTTAGACACTGGGCTTATCTTTGATAGGGTAAAACAGCTGAACGCCCAAGCATATTGCGAACAATCAAATCAAAAGCCTAAAGAAGGGTATAATCTTTATGCTTCAGGCATTAATCAAATACCAGTCAGTAGGATTTGGGGAAGGACTTCCCCTGTGAGCAAATAAAATATCCATTCTGTGGACTTTATTATTGGACCTTCTTATAAAACATCTGTTACTGGTCACTGTGAGACCTCATGGTATTAGATAGAAAAGCTATGGGGTTAGATCCTGAAATGCTTACACCTGTTTTTAAATTTCTGGTGAAAGAAAAACAAATGCATTGAAGGAAGCAATATGAGAAAAATGATCCCTTGACTTTATTGTTGACAACTGATCGATGATTTTAATTCAGTAAAGTAACAGCAGGGATCAAAGTTGTGAGGATTTTTTTTTTTTAGGCTGTCTGATCCCATTGTCTGCCCATATCAAGGACAACACACTTCCTGACCGGCAATGTCTTGTCAGCTGTGCATGTATGTTATTTTCAGGTTCTGAATCCAGTCTAGAATAATCCTTTGAAATGCAGGAAAGGATCAGAATAAGTATTGCTTAGAGAGGGCAAATGAAATATTCAAAAGCTAAGCGCTTACCAAAAATAAAGATGACAAATCTGTGTCCTGTTTGAAAGAGTCCCAGTGCCTGCTGAAAGTGAGGAAAGGGTGAGCTGGAAGAGCACAAAAGAGCGTTTAGAACCTGCTCGGCATTCGCAAAAACACAGAAGCAGTGAAATATGCTGCTGAAACCACACACTGGCCAGTAGCTTAGGACATCCGCTTGTTTTATGAGAGGTCCAGATTTACGTCTGTCCTATCCCACTCTCCTGGTTTCTTGTAAATGCCATAGCTCAGGCACTGTTTGCTATTTTGTGATTAGACCCGTGCCTCTGAAAAGATTTCTATTCTGCACCTGGAAAACCTTAACCTTTCCTGTTTTTTTTTTTTTTTATTTGGGGGGCATCGTAAATGAAATTAGAAAAATTCTTCACAAAATCTTTTAATTTTGATAGACTGCTGTTTTCTAATGGAATAAATGATCTGTTAGAAAATTACATATAAAAGAATAGGTAGTGATGCCACAAATTATGAAAATTTAAGCGGATCAAGTAGATGAAATGCTGTTGAAGATTCATGCTAAAGCAATGCATGGCTGGGCAAAGATATCAGTGTGAATACTGTATTCTTTATGGATCAAACATTGCTGGAAAAGAGTTAAGGCCTAATCATGGGTTCATAAAGGTATATGGTAAGTTTCTGCACATTTAAATAGTAAATGTTCCCAAAGAAACAGCTTAAAAAGCATTTTGCCTTCACATTGCCCCAGTGCCTTCTAATTATCATCCAATATCAGTGGATAGCTCCCACCAACAATATTATCTGAAACAAGAAATGAAAAATGAGATTTTAAATGGTAATGATTGGTTTTGCATTCTCATCCCCATGAGCTACGTCCTACCTGGGTTTCTACACTGTAAGATATAAATGCACCTTCTTTGTAGAAAGGGTACTTTCACCTTCACCTTCGCTGAAAGGCAGGTTCGTGTGAACAGAGGGGGTTATACTTATTTAAATAATTTGTAGTGCTACTACCATTGCTCTGGCTTTCAAGTGTGTTATTTTATCATTTTCTCATCATCTTCTCTGCCTCTTGTTCTGCGCTTTCCATTACCCGCGGATGAGATCGGATCCTCCAAGCTGTAGCTTGCTGGCTTTCATCATTAGCAGATTACATTTTTCGGGACTCACAAGTGTGTGCTGACGGAACTTATTCACTGGTGACGCCTTCACTTAGGTTTCTAAAACTTCTGAATGTGAACTAGTCACTGCAGCCTTTGTCTAGAAAGCGCACCATCTTCTTCTCATACAGATGTCTACAGCAGGGAACGGGGGGAGTTGTCCTCTAGAGATGTTATTTCTCCCCACTCATTAGGGCAAGTAAGGGTGTCTATTTGATCTCACTTACGTATCTGCATTTTCGATGATTACAGTCAAGTGAGATGAACCTTGCCCCAAAAACTTCTGGAAGAAATTCATGAACTGAAGAATTACTGGGTTTATTGACTATTTGGTTTGATATGTGCTGTTTGGCTCCATTGATCATGTGGCATATTTACGTTTGTAACTAAGTACACCTCATAGACTTGGATTTCCAGTGTGAGCATCCTTAATTAAAATATGATAATAATTTTCTTCCATATTTTGCTATTTATTTCCAATCTGCTTTTTTTTGGCCAACATTCTACCATCCTGGGTTTTGGAATATTCATACACAAAACACAAAAGAAGTGTGAGACTGCCAAAGTGAATTAATTTGAAAATTAAAGCAGACATTTCTGGATCTCTCTTAAAATATTATTCTCTCATTTCACTTAGATAATACCACCTAGAGACAGTTGTGTGCATAGATATTATGAGGAAACCAAGCTCCATGCGATACTTCTAACAGTGCAGATTCTATTGGAAGTCAAGTATTTATGTCATAGGGCTGCAGTAGAAACTAAGAATGTGTCCCAGAAGACAGCCTCTGTAAAACGAATCCAGAGAAAAATAATTAGAAAGTGAAGCTTCTTGGGAGCTCAATTAAAAGACTACTTTAATTTTGCAAACCTGATCTCCCTGGCCAGCCTAGCTGATGGAGAGAAACAGCTTCCTCCAGAGGGCAATTCAGAACATGTAAATCTAGATTCTCACTCAGCAGGGTTTCAATAGGCTAAAAGACAGCCAGTAATCTTTAGCAACAAAAATCATGTGGAACAACTGTCCTTATGAGAAAAAAAAAAAGTTTCAGCACTGGATTCTGCAATCCATACTAAACTGAGCAGGACTTACTCCAAAGAGTAAACTCTCAGGA
Organism: Dromas ardeola; assembly: GCA_013398915.1. NCBI lineage: Eukaryota > Metazoa > Chordata > Aves > Charadriiformes > Dromadidae > Dromas > Dromas ardeola. Next base: position 403,968 of record VYZM01005191.1, read on the forward strand.
GTGCGCAGTGTCACGGTGTTTAAAAGTTACAGAGTTGAATACTAATATTCAGGTCCCTTATGCTCTAACCGCTTATCATTTCTGACTCTGCTGAGTAATGCAGTGCACATCTCCATCTTTCTGCTGGAGCTTTCCAGTCTCCAGCAGACTGGCTAACGTAGTTTGGATTCCAGCATTCATAAAACTAATTGAAGGTAGATATTTGAATTTTTAATGTAATTTTTAATGTTGTTTTAGGCTTAGTTTTTAGAACATTATACTGCTGATGCAGTTACTATGCTTTATACCTGTGTCTTGAGAGGAATGTCACCTACAACTAATTCTTCAAATATGTTAAAATCGAGTAGACATTTTCATCTTTTTATATAGTAACTTCTTTATAGACAGCAATAACATTTTTTTATATGAGCTGATTACAGCAACGTTTATGGGTTCCTCCTGGCAGGCTTCTTATCCTCCGTTATTAAGGGAATGATCACCTTCAAAGACCATGTTTTCCAATTTACTGAAGGGCTGTTAGATAAAGATTCTACTATGGGACGATAAAGAAACAGTTGTTTATCAGGGTAAGCCAAGTTAAAGGGACCATGATGCATCTTCACATCTGCATGCCTGATTGAACATTCCAAATCCTGTTTCTTCTCTTACTCATGATCTGAAAATCTGTGTAGGCTCAGCCAGGCATGAAAACAATTTTTGTATTTTTCTAACAATTCAATCCCTACTAAATTGGTTGCTTATAAGTAATCTGTACAGAGAGCAAAAAGGAAGTGCTGGTAGATGCATATGATCCTGGTAGAAATGAACTACACAGCCAACTGCTACTCCAGACAAGAATTTTGATTTAGATGCAAATAACTTATTTTTATTACCAATTTTAAAATAAACTATGAATTTATGTAGGATGGAGGTGTACATAATAATGTCGTAATGCATCATCTTCTCAAATCAATTTGATCAATATTGCAAAATATTAGAATGAAATAAGTCAATGATGTAAAAACAGTGCATTAAAATTCATTGTACATGGAACACAACAGCTTTATGATATATATTTCTGTAAGTAAATTTTGCCGAGATAAAGTGCACCATTAGCAGACATTTCTCAAGGGCAGGTTCTAAAGGCTTGAACTTGGCTGCACATAATGCATTTGAAAATGTGCACTGAATTTGGAGGGGAAAGGATGCAAAATGTGCACTTTAGTTAAAATTCAACATTATTATTACTTCATTGCTACAACATCCTTGGGTTTTAATGTCACTTTTCACACAAATGCAGGGAGACATTTCCCTGCCCAAAGCACTTACAGAAAGCCTATGGCCATGATCCTGCCACTGATAGCACACAGGAGGAATGTTGTCTGTAAATGGAGTGTCCTTGAAGACAAAGGGTAGTTTGAGGATGAATCAATCAGTTCATGAGCTGTCATTTCCAGAACTGTGAGCCTTAGACCTTAGCTTTACTCCTGCTGATCTCTTACTGTTGCCTTCAAAGGCTGAAGGATGAGCCCAAAGTCATATAGAGTACTGATAAAGGAACAGAGGTGAGAGGCAGATAAAACATAAAGAGGCAGGATTCAGCACTCTCTGTAGGCTCTCACTAGAGCCAGCCATAATGAAGTATTATTGGTAAGAAATTGAAGAATAGAGACTTAAAGGGCTAGAGAGGGACTGAGAAGAGAATTTTGTTCTCATGGAAAATCTCTTTCAAACCGTGTTTCCTTTCTAAATAAAAGCAAAAGTTGAAATTCTAAATTTTTCATGGACCAGTAGGAAATTCCATAGTGTGTCAGTTCAGAAAGTCAAGATTTTTGTGTCTCAATAAGATAAAAATCATAATATAGAACATGAAAGTATATGTAAATGCCTTTTAATGTGCATTAAAATGCAACAATCTAAATAAAATTAACTAAGCTTAATTAATACAAGTCTTATTTTCAATTTTATCAGGGAAACTTCATGAAATGATCCTGACGGAGTTGTGCTTCAATGGACAGTTCTCTCCTCAGTAGAGTTTCAATAGTCTTAGGTCTTCTATCAGTCACTGGGGATCTTCTGTGTGCATAAGGAAAAACAGCAAGACATTTTCATTTCCTTTGCCAGTGCCATATTTGAGCATAAGACCTCCCTGATTCCTTACAGACTGGCCAAAGGTGGACCTGGCTGTGCTGGGAACCAGCCCAGCCTGGACCTCGGTGGGATGTTGTGTAGTGCACTACCTCCTGCAAACCCAAGAGAGACTGGGACATGCTGTGCTTGTCATGCAGCATGTGGCTTTGGAAAATGCTTTCTTAGAGACTATGATAATGCAACCAAGCAAAACAGCTAATTGCTGGTTTATTTCTAACTACCCTGTTACTCCTGTATGCCTCAGTCGTACTGTTCTGTGCTTACCCTGCAGTAAGTGCTCACTGCTTCCTGCAGAGGAGACACTGCTACTGGTGCAGCCAGAAATGGTGGTCAAGGCCACTTTTAATTTCTGTCTTACTCAATTTATTGTAGAAGGAAGCTGGGGAGATCAGCTAATCTAGCCTTTGTGCATACTGCTTACCGGGTGCACCTGCATTAGTGTTTCCGTTTAAACTGGAATTCAGGTTTGGAAATGAATCTTCTGCTTTCCCCACCTTGGTTCTTGTCCAGAAACTATTCACAGCACTTTTAGACTCTTATTCTCAGGTGAAGCTAAAACAAAAGAAGATCCTAAAGCACGCATCAGTGGGTATTCAGACACTGTGACCAAACTAGAGTCAATCCAAAGAAAAGACATCCTAACATCTTAGATGTTAGGTCTTCAGCAGCAACTGATGCTCTAGAAATTGGTTCCTATTGTGCCGCACTACTTGCTATTGGATGCAAGGTTCTCCTAGCAGATCTAGTCTAGCAGGGAATTAGACCTACTCCCATTACAGATCTATCACAAAGTTTGTGATGGCAATATGCACCAAACAATTTGTGTAATAGAAATTGCTATGCCAGTTTCCTAACAAACTGGTTCTCCTCAGCAGTGTTTTCTGCATACTAATTCCAAAACCAGGACACTTGGGGCACAGGGCACAAGAGCAGACTCCATGACAACAATGTGGCTCTTTGGAATTACAATTACAAATTTATTATTATGAAAAATTTATACAAGTATAAACTGTTTCTTTATTCTCAATGTCTGCCATTTTTTCGTAGTAGATAAAAGCTTTTCCAAATGATTTTTTTTGTGTGTGCTAAAATTAGTTATTAAGTTAATGTCTTTGGTGTTGACTCTCTGTTCTAATTGCAAGATTTATGCCATCCCCTGGTACCAATAGAGTATTCAATACATGCCTGGGAGGTTCAGTAATAGGTAAGTTCTTGCCAAAAGTCAAGTCTATATTTCTTTGGTAATAAATCTGGAAAAAACATTTCTATTTCCATATTTTTTTAGAGAAAAAGCCTTCTATTTCATTTTAAATACATATGGAAATAACTTCTAGATATTTGTGTTGAAAAATACAATCATAGGAAAAACTGTGAGTCTTGTACATGATATGTCCTCTCTCTGTAAATTTTGCCTTGCTCTTCTTAATTGGTAAGCCTTATCCTAGGTGATGTGCTTGTCATCTCATGCATCCTCTGTAAATGAAAAGAGATCTTGTACCTGTGTAACTTCTATCTTGCCACTGTTTGTAAGGATTCCTTCTGTAACCCCGTTTGCCATCTAAGAACTTGCAGAGGTGCTCGTGTATGAACTGGAAAAAACACAGCAGAGCTGTTGAAATCCGAGATGAGTTTGGGGGTCTAGATGATAAAATCCTTTTTTATTTGTGCACACAGAAAATGGGATGTGGAAATTGGTAGCACCTTGAAGGTGGAAAACCACCATCTCATTTAACAGAGCCAAATTTTATGGCAGAAATGTAATTCCATCGCTGCAATTGTGGAAGCAAATGTGTCCTTGATAATGATTCCAGTGTAATTACAAGGATATATCATCCCAGATGATTTTAACCGTACAACCTTGAAACTGTAAGACACAGTCATAAAGATCTGAGGCAAGGTTCCTGGGACACTCACCCAGAGGCACTGTATTCAAGGTAAGGATGGAGGCACTTACAGAAGATGATACGCAAGTAGATATCTGCAACAGATCAGGTAAATTGCTCTTTAGAAATAGCTTATATATGTGGGATGAATCCAGTCTCCAAAATCATGATCCTAACTTGAGTTGTGTTGCCCAAGAATTCCTGCTTGTGTGAGAAGAGGCTGTAGAACTGACTGTTTAACTTTTGACCTTAATACACAGTTAGGGAATAGTGTTTTGGAGGCCTTCCTATGTTGATTTTATTTGAAGGGAAAGGTGTTTTGCTGTGTTTTGTTCGGGGTTTTTATCAATTTGTGATTATAATTTTCATGTGTAACTCAAACCTTCAATTTGAAATAAATCACTGCTGGGTCTTGGAAAAGCACATATTGCACGTCGTTTCCAGAAGAAGCTCCAGAATAGGCAAAACAGACTGTTTGCACTAAATGACTTTCAGTCTGGTTCTAAGACAGGTGTATGTTTTGGCAGAATCCAGCTTTACCAGGTCATATTGTACAGGCATGAAGCGAGAAACCAAGGAAGCAGGTACCCCTCCCTCCTAAGAAATAAGGTGTGTTTGGGTTGAAAGAAAAGCAGCCGTTTTCTGGGTGCAATGAAACCAGTGAATGAATCGCTTTGTCAGAAAACGCAAGCTGCCTATATGTGGGACAAAGAGGAAAAAACCTCCCAAGCCACAGGTAAACATCTGAGAAAACTCAGAGCAAGAGGGTTGGGAATCATGAAAGAAGACTGATCAAAGAAAGGAATCATGGAAGAAGACCGATCAAAGAATACTTTAGTTATGAATAAAAAGAGACCAGGATCAATTTACAGATTATTATTATTACTTTGTATATTTTACTTATTATATTTTGCCTGCTCCTTATTTCCACAACACGTTTTGCGTCAAAAATGTCTCACCAGTGCTTACACCAATTTCCCTCCACTGTTGTGTCTTCCAGAACAGGCAACCTCCGCACCAGCCCAACCTGAGGACAAAGTAGCAGAAAGGACTACTGTTAAACCACTAGTATATTTGAAAGGTGAGCACATACGACTTTGGAGGAAGCCCAAGACAAACGCAGTCTTGCCAGAAAGCTATGTGAGCACAACAAGCCAAGGTAAAAGTTTTGGTATATGTATCATCTGTAGGGAGCTTCAACACCCATACAGAGCTTAAAAGATCCATAAAGTTAGAAGGAGAGATTGGTCAGCTTTGTGAAACTTTTTGAAAGGAATAGTGAATAGAAAAAATGCTGAGTATAAGGAGTCTCTGAGAATTGCTATCCCAATGCTCATGCATTGTAGCCCTCAGACTTTGTAGCCTGAAAGATCCCCAAAATCCATCTGCCAATACACAGCAGGCTTGAAACCAAACCTGTACATTTCCACTTTGGAATGGTTAAAACATCCCTGCCTCCCAGCTGCCATCGAGCTGAACATCCAACTCTCAGTCCTGCTTATGCATTAAAAAGTTGCATACTTCCCCCAAAGCAGAAGTCCTAGTGAATCCCAGAGGGGGTTTAACAACGAAGAAAGAAGTGTGGGTGCACAAGGGAGAGAAAACACACTTGACAAATATCACCTTACCTAATGGTTGCCTGCAGATTTTCACATGTACAGGAAGTAGTGAACATACATAGAATGGAATAAGAGCTTTATTGACAATTGGTGGTTCGCTTTAACAGAGATCTGCGCAGGGTCACCATAAATAAACCTTTCTAATGACAAATCATACTCTGAAGTACACACATATTCCTCCAGGAAGTGCCTGTAACCTCATGCAAGAAGTTTTTTTACTTCAGCAGTGCTCTGTGCTGGTCTTTTCTCTAAGCGAGGGCACACGGAGAGTGAGGGCATCACAGGAATGAGGGCTGTGGTGGAACCCTTTGCTGCTGCAGAAGCATAACTCCCTATTAGCCACCCTTCCAGTTTCAGACTGAAAAGCGCACAGCAAAGGAAGAAAGGATGAAGCAGTAAACAAAGAAACAAAACCCCAACAACCTTCCTTCTTCCAGACAGACCCCTGCTATGTACTTTCTCAAAACACATATACACTGCTTTAATTAGTACTATATTACTCACAAAAAAGCTCCATTTCTTTGATAGGTCAATACCCAACTGCTTTGCACCTGGCAAGGCAAGCCATTTATTAATTAAAGCTGCCCTGCAGTCTGTCACTCCTGTTCCAGTACACTTTGTTTGTGCCATTCTCCAGCTGGTATAGCCATGATGTCACCTACTTTCAAAGATGACTTTAAAATGGGAAAAGAAAATGTGAAAAGAAATTGAGTTAATGCGATGCTGAAAAGCGTTGTTTTAAGCAAACTTCTGAAGCATTGTCTGATGTTTCCTCTGCAAGCAAGGGGCAGCTCTGTGCCTGTCCCTTGGGAGGTTTTTCACTTTTAAAAGTATCAATCACTCTAAATTTCCTCGTTCAAAATGTTGCAATCCATTAGCTTGCCAAATAATATTACTAATAACACTATGCTTAGCATTCACATGTTGCTTTTATCTGCTGATCTGAAAGCACTTTGCAAAAGAAGTCTTCTGCATCATTATCTTCATTTATACATTTCTGTTTCCTCCTGATCACTTCTTTTTCATAAGATCCTCTGTAGACGGTTTGCAGATAGGAGTGGCAGTGACGTACAATTATCTGCCTCAGTCATTGCTTCAGCCCTTGTATTTGATCATGCAACGGAAGCAACCTAGTGCCTACAGCACATCACACAGCCCCATCTGCCTTCACTGGTGGGGAATCAGATGTGTGAGGTCGTCCTGTGGCACCGGCAGCTCTCAGCAGAGCTGATTTCTGCAGTCTGTTTTCTGAAGAGATTTCTTTTCACTATCTCCCAAGCTACTGACGCCAGCTTGTCATTGCAATCTGTCATTTTTATGTGGATGTTATATCTCACTGAAGCCTCATCTTACCGGCCCTCTGATACAGTCTGTAATACCTGTGGAAGGAGCATCTTCAAGACATTCCAAACGTGAGATCACAATGAGAAGACTAGTGGCTATTGATGGGCCTGCACTGATTTTTTTAACTGAAAAGAAGTTAAAAGGATATATTTTTGCTCTTTATACATTTCTGCTGTTGTCGCTATCTATTTGTTACTCTCCAGTAGTAGAAAACCTTAAAGCCATGAAGATGCTGAGGAAAGTAGAGGCCCTTCCCTATGTTCCTGCCAGCTTTTATCAAACCCCACGTTGTTAGACCGAGAGGAGAAAAAAAAAGTCAACTCTTGTCCCATAGATAGAGGCGTGAATCTTTGAACTAAATTTGCCTGCATCTTTCATAGCTTTCCTCCTGTACTTGAACGTGTGTATGAGTGTGTAGGGGTAGGGATCCAGGGTTACTACTGTGGGTTAGAAGTAAAGGCTTAAAATGTCAGATGGATTTATCAAAGGTAGGTCTTTCTGATATTTGGACCTCCAGTGAAGGTTGCCGAATTGATTATATTTGGAGCTGCTGTTCTTAGGTTGTGCTTAGACTCTTAATTGAGCTGTAGCACGCTGTGGTACTATTTATGCCTGATCCACCCAGACCATGTCACTGACAGCTTCGACTTGCTCTACATGAATTTTCTCCTTCCAGGTTTTGGTCCAACTTGACCTGGCCTAAGCTCAGGCTTGCGTCTGAGCAGAACACGTGGTATGAACCTTTGGCCTCAAACCCACATTTCACCCCCCAGAACAGAGACAGAAAGTTTCTGCAACGTGGGTGAGGCCTGTGGTGGCCAGCTGGCAGGAGACAGGAGAGGTGCTCCTAGTGAGAAAGCTGAAAGGCTGTGCCTCTGTCTGTCCGAGCAGGACCTGGAGGAAATCCTTCATGAATCCTTACAACTATGTAGCAAATCAATAGACAAACATAGTTCAAGCCGATGTAGAGACTTCCAGATTACATCTATAGCAGTGGATTAAATGCACGTCACTGGAAACAACTGGCAAAGGGTGGCCCATGTCTATGTTACTGAACTCTCACTCTCTATAAGAGGGTTGCAACATCCTATTGCCCACTGGAAATGCTCTCTGGCTATGCTAACTCCCAAACCACACCTGGGGACTGTCTGAGAGAATGATTTTCAAGTTTCAGTGTCTGGGAATATGCCCTGGCACTACTTAATCTACTAATTCATGGTTTCCCTACATACCCTCTCTGTTGCATTGTTTTCACCTGCTTACTATATTGCATAATTATGCATAACATTTGGGTGAGAATCTTATTTCTCTGAGAGAGAACACTCTTTCCCACCTCTGTGCAGGGACTGGCATTGCTCTGAACTTGCAAAAATATTCTTTTCTAAAAAACACCCTATATGAGATTAAAGTCACAGAACCCAGTCACAGACTATATACCAACAAGTTTAAAGGAGATGAAGTGAAAACACAAACCAAGGTGGAAATTTGAGGTGATCAGTTGTCACAGCTATAGACTACCTTCATACAGCCCCAGTCTGAGTTTTGTAAATGGTTCTGGAAAAAGAGAGTGGATGACAAAGATCAGGACAAGCAGTGTCCTCCTGTTATGTCAAGATTTTGAGAGGCTACTGGAAACTGCAGTGGGAAGAGGCAGCTCTATTCTTACCCAGTGCTCCTGTCAAGACGATCACTGCACCTAATAAATGGGGTCTTTTTGGGACAAAATAAGATGGGATCAGAGTTACTTGCAAGGACTTACTTCCCAGGGAACAGCACATGGGAAAAAAATGTGACATGATTCCTGAAGAAATGAAGAGGAAAAAATGTAGCCATCTTTCCTCAATATACTTCCTGAAGAAACAGGGTATACCCAGAAAAACCCCACACCAAAACAAAAAGCAATTTTTCAGGAGAAGAAACATTCATCTCTGGCCATTTCCAGGCCCACAGTGTGGGAGGTGCAGGTATTTTTGGAGGGAGCAAAACAGGAGTTCTGCTTAAAAGTATTAAAAATGTTTTCTCTTTAAGTTTGCTGAACAAAGATGTAATTGCAGAGAGCTGTGTCATTAGTTATTACCGTGTAAAATCAGATGTGAGAGGTCATTCCCTGGCACTAACAGCTCTGGGCACACTTGCTCAACGAACTCTGTTTTCCTGCTGGGTAAATTAATTATGTGATTGTCTCTGCTTGAAATTAACAGAGTCCTCCCCTTCTTCACATGAAGAGATCAAACACTCCCACGTGACTTGCAAATTACTCCTCTAAATGAGGGTCCCCTAGAAATAATTAGGTTGCTTTAGTGTGAGATATTAATATTACCCATTTTCAGTATAAATGTCTGAAAAGTTCTCTTCTGCTCCTCTTTTTAAAACTGAGGTTTCATCAAACATAATGCCACAAAGTATTTCTGACAACGGAGGCTTATCAAAGCAGCTTAATGAAGAAGTAGAAGACAGGTTTTCAGCATAAACTATAAGTCTTAAAAACTCAGTGGTTTGAATGTTGAAGTTACTTGTGGCTCTCACATTCGTGTAAACGCCACTCACAGACCCGGAGCGCGCATGGCAGGGGTGTGGGTGTGTGTGTGTGCGCGCGCCATCCTCAGCCTGGGGCTGTCGGTGGGGCGAGACCCTCTGCCTTGGTGAGCCTGTGGAGCAGCCTGTGCTGTACCAACGCTCATTAGCAGAGGGAAATTCAAGAGGAACCAGCTGAGCATTGCTCTAGCTTGGCCCTCTGAAAGGGACAAAGGAGCTGACCAAAGGACAAGGACAATGGGAAACACGAAGGTCAAGCGGAAAGGACAACCCAAGGCAGTGGCAGTCTGAAGCCTGATAACGTAAACCCCAATTATATGGACAGAAAACAATAAAAAAACAAAAATTCAATTGCAACACTGTTGCTGTTACTGCTCCAGGTTGTTTGCTTCTTTTTTTATCTAGCCCCCATTCTATGATTTGTATTAGTAGCGTGCAGCAACATCTTATGGGAGGTTTATATTAGAAGTATACATTCACTGGTCTTGGCTGTAAAGCGCCTGACCTGGATATGCGATCATTCCTTAACTTTCATGGGTTGCATTTTATTTAAACATGTATTGAGTAGATGATAGTAAAATAATATTTGTTTCAGTAGACCAGATTTTTCCGTCCCACAGAAGCATATGAGAAAGGGAAAAAAAAAATGGTTAGATTGCCTGCAGATACATTCTTTCTTTCAGTTATTTTTCTGAGGATGCTCTTTAACCCATAGAGTCATGAATCCCAGGATGCCTTGGAAAACCATAGCATTCTCTGCAGCCACACTCATCTCTGGCTAGCTGAAACCATCTCCCCCAGACCTTTTCCTTCCTTTTTCTTCTCTAAAAGGGACTTAAAAATAAAAAGAAAACAGAAACAGAAAGTGAGAAGTAGGCTAAAGAGGTGAATGAAGCTTGCTCCTTCAGATTTTAACCATAGAAGGTATATGGTATTAAAAGGAAACTCAGACAAGCACTCTGCTGTTAGAAGAATGAAGCAGAATCTTTTCAGGTTGAAATCATCATAAACTCATTGAAACCTTTGGAATTATGACAGCAAACAAAACTGAACTTTTGTCTCAGTTAATGTAAATGGTTTAGTCCCTGTTCCCTTACACTTGCTCAAAATCCAGTGCATTCACATTTCTTCTGTTTTCCCTGATGAATGACAAGTACAACACTCTTACAGTACCTTTCTTGTTCTAAATAGGATAGTCCAGCACACATCGTAAAGGAGAAAGTCTAGTGAACACTAATCCTCCTAATGATATGCTGCAAATTAATACATTTTTCTGTTTAATAACTACATTACAGGGAATTACCTTTTTTTTTTTGCTCTGCTCTTGTAACCCATAATTATCTTCTGATTTTGCCTTTCAGACCTTGAAATGTCTAAGAGTAGCTGAATATTTAACCACTTGATATTCATTTACTTGCAGGAACGCACATGCCTGTGTAGCTCACAAGATGAAATATAGGAGAGAATGCTGAATTTCCTGCACACAAAAGAATCCAATAGTATTAGACAAGGAACACAAATGTTAGGCCTTGACAATAATAACACTCACTGAAGTGGTGCAAATACCCTATTAGCAATAAATGGGAGTGAGATAAAATTTTAGTATTTCTGGAAATCGGTCAGTGTTGGAACCTGTTAAGCAATGCAAAAGCAATATAAAGGATTTTCCACCTATTCTTTTACATGTAGTAAGAAGGAGATGAAAGTGTCTGCTTAGAAAATAAGTGTGGAAGTACATTACTTAACCCCCAAATAGAGTAAATAAATTTCTACTTAATAACTATGTAGGTCCATGGAGTGAGCCTTCCTTGAAAAACTCCTCCATGCATGGAAATGGAAAATAGAAATCTTTTCTCTCTCACAGAGAGGAAAAATTTCCACAAACTCCAAAGCATAAACATAACTGCTGTTGAAGCTGACGAGGCATCTGGACCTCATGAGCATCCCAGTGGCCACCCCCGGTGCCAGTGCACGTCTGCCAGCAGGACCAGCAGCGGACCTGGACGGCAGCACTGGGAGAGGGACCGTGGGGTCACAGAGACTCAGACAAAGAGTCAGCTGTGGCCGGGGCTTTGTGGTGGGAGCACTGCTGGCATCGCACTGCCAAGAGAAGAAAGGTGAGCAGGCAGGGGAACGTGTGCTGTGATTGTGTCCCGGGTCCAGCCTGCGATTTTTACATGCACACAAAGTCCATGCTGAAGCCACTGACAGCCAATTTGCATCAGGGAAGGAGGAAGTCTTAAGGTTGTGCTGTTCTCCTTTTGGGGACTGTCTTAACGGAGTGTCCATGGGGAATCAGTGTGCCACCGCATGACAGACCCTTTTTCTCCCCAGTTGTTTTAACCCAGGGAACTGCAACAATGGTGTTCCTTACATAATTGACATGTGCAGGCAAGACCCGACACTCAAATTAAGGAAATGCCAAAGCTCAGTGACAGTTTAGCGTCCCTGTGAGTGTCTTGCACTACAGTCTGCTGCCCTGGTCGAGGCAAGGGGCTACCCAGGGGGCAAGCGGTGTGCGTATATGGACATCGCTGAGAACTCCTGCACCGAGGTTGCAGAGACAGCTTTAATCTCAACGTCTTCCACCTTCCGTGAATTACCTTGTCCTGTTTTACTGTTCTTTGGACACTCCTTTCTTCAGTTGAATACAGCTGTGACAGAGTCTTTAGAAGTATTGAAGGACATTGAAGTCAACATACCTCCTCTGGAAATGCAGCAGGAGAACAAGATTCATCTCGTGCCCATGTACAAGTGTGCAAGAGTGTGGTATTCTGTTCATGGGCTGCACTAGGGACCAGGCTCATTTTTAAATAAGGGGAATTTTTTTTGTACAACTGTCCCTCAGAAATTATTTCTTTCTGCATCTCAGTGGACACAGGTATTTTTGTTTAGCTGCCTCCAACAAGAAAAACTACCTGGAATAAAGCATTAGTACAAAGGAAAATGGAGAGGAATGTCACAAATGCAGGGTAACTGCCAAAACAAAATTGTAAATATATAAATACTTCAGTACGTTAGCTGTTAGAAAGACTTCCTCCCTGCCCCCAACATTACTAATTGCTGTTTATCTTCCAAGCGTAATGCTGAATCTGGTTTGAAGCCTTTACTAGGACACTGAACGCTCAGAGTTTGGCTGAGCTGTGTGCTGTGCTGAGGAGCATTTAGAGGCAGCATCTGCTGGAAGGGGAGAGCCGTGTGTGCACAGAGCAGGCACGGCTTTGCCTGGATGAACACCAGTGAGAAGTTAAGCACCACGCCACACTCCTGTGGCTGGACTCGGTGTGCCTCATGTTTCATCAGCTCGGACCGCTGTATGGGGAAAGTCGGTCCAGCCATCCATGTAGATACACCAACAGCTCCGGCTGAATCTTGGCCTTGAACGGCGACGGTTCTTACTCTGAGAGCAGTGTAATAGCTGTGCCCATGTGTGCACTCTGCACATGGTAGGGGGGAGACCACAAGGGGCTCCCCGCTTCCCTTTTCCTTCTTGCCAGTGGTTTTGTTACTATCCTAAGGTATGAACTAATCTTTACTTTGCTATCAGCTCCGGCAGATGATGAGGTTTCTGTGGTCACGTGTTGGTCCTTCACAGCATCTGAGGGTGCGCAAATGGCTTGAAATTCTCTCACAGCCTTTGAAAGACCACAACCACATAAGGGCCAGTGGGAATAGCTGCAATTTGTGTAATCAATCAGTTTGCTGAAAAGAGGTCCTTGCATTATTTACAAGTGGGTCCTTATATGTTGCAGAACTGACCTGACTGAGAAAGGCAAGTTAAGCGGAAATGTCTTTCTCTTCTTATTGCACTGGAATGTTCTCTACTCCTGCAGATAATTTATTCTTGAAGGTGTCAGGAAGAATAAGCTTGTCAAGGTGTCTCACAACAACAAGAAAATCTTCAGGAACAGCACAAACAGTAGATCTAAGCAACGCTTTGGCTGAATAATGATGGATGGCCATAATGATGAATGCTGAGAAGGCAGTTTTAGTAAGATGTGTACACCTTATCTCCTGTCTCCCAGGACAGGAGAATTCAGTAATTCTGAAATTACTAAAGAGCAACTAATATATTCTAATACTGTAACAATTCTTATCAAGACAATACAATGCAAATCATTTTCTATTTGGAGTCATATTGACCTACAACAAAACAAATCCAATAACTAAATACTGATAGCTAAAAGTATTAATTCCAGTGTCTCTATGTAAATAAGGCAACACTTTTCTCACATTTGGCGTGAACATTAAGTTGAATCTATACATGATCCACAACATTGAACATTGACCTGCTTAGTGTGTGAGGAAAAGGTTGTGGATGTTTTTTACCTGGACTTTAGTAAAGTCTTCAACGCCGTTTTCCACAACATTCTCCTGGAGGAACTGGCTGCTCATGGCTTGAATGGACGTACTCTTCACTGGGTAAAAAACTGGCTGGATGGCTGGGCCCAGATAGTTGTGGTGAATGGAGTTAAATCCAGTTGGTGGCCACTCACAAGTGGTGTTCCCCAGGGCTCAGTACTGGGGCCAGTTCTCTTTAATATCTTTATCAATGATCTGGACAGGGAGATTGAGTGCACCCTCAGCAAGTTTGCAGATGACACCAAGTTGGGCAGGAGTGTCAACTTGCTTGAGGGTAGAAAGTCTCTACAGAGGGATCTGCACAGACTGGATCAAGGGGCCGAGGCCAATGGTATGAGGTTCAACAAGGCCAAGGGCCGGGTCCTGCACTTGGGTCACAACAACCCCATGCAGCGCTACAGTCTTGGGGAAGAGTGGCTGCAAAACTGCCCGTTGGAAAAGGAGCTGGGGGTGTTGGTCAACCGCCGGCTGAATACGAGCCAGCAATGTGCCCAGGTGGCCAAGGCGGCCAGCAGCATCCTGGTCTGTATCAGCAACAGTGTGGTGAATAGGAGTAGGGATTCCCTTGGCACTGATGAGCCTCCACCTCGAGTACTGTGTCCAGTTTTGGGCCCCTCACCACAAAAAAGACATTGAGATGCTGGAGCGAGTCCAGAGAAGGTCAGCGAAGCTGGTGAGGGGTCTGGAGCACCAGTCTTATGAGGAGCGGCAGAGGGAGCTNGGCTCAGGAGAGACCTTATCGCTATCTACAACTACCTGAAAGGAGACTGTAGAGAGGTGGGGACTGGTCTCTTCTCCCAAGTAACAGGCAATAGGACAAAAGGAAATGGCTTCAGGTTGTACCAGGGGAAGTTTAGATTGGATATTAGGAAAAATTTTTACACTGAAAGGGTTATCAAGGATTGGAACAGGCTTCCCAGGCAAGTGGTTGAGGCACCACCCCTGGAGGTATTTAAAAGAGGGGCTGACATAGTGCTTAGAGATATGGTTTAGTGATGGTTCTTGTCAGAGTTACATTGATGGTTGGACTAGATGGTCTGAAAGGTCCCTTCCAACCTAGGCAATTCTATGATTCTATGATCTACACAAGCCATATATGTCATTCTGTTGTATACAATATAAAATTCCTTGGAACTAATTTTTCAAAAATATTTATGTTTTAGAAATAATATTTATATTAAACCAACAAGATTTCATTTCCGAGTAGCAAAATTCTAGCTTTGTATTTTGTGGCATTTGAAATAAACAATATTATAAATCCTATAATTAGTAGCATCAAAAATACAGAAATACACTTTCCTCCATCTGAAAGTACTTGAAAAATAAATAAATAAATACATGCAGTGAGTCTTGACACAGTTGCTCATGGATATCATAAGACATTAAGGTTGAGTTGGGATGTAGACTGTCAGCTCCCTTGGCATATCTTGACAAAATAGAGTGCACTTTTCAAACATTATTAGAGATTGAAAATGATCTTATTCTTTTCTTATAGTTGAGACAGAGACAGTCATGTGGAAAGTAGGGAAGTTTATGATTTTTAATTTGAGTCTGGAAAATATTTCTCTAACACATATTTCTATACATTTTATAAAAAAAATTATTCTGTATCTACAAGGAAAAATATAAAAAAAATAATTACAGAGCAAGATATATCTTAAAACTCACTAGTTCCACAAAGGCAGGAAGAAATCTATCACTGAGAAATCTTACTGCTTTCAAATAATAAACTACAGGGAAAAAAAAATAAAAATAGCAAAACTAATGCACCTTTTAAAAGAAGAGTAGTCTTGCTCATCAAGCATTCAGAAGATAGGAAATGCCAGCTTTAAGACTGATATTTTCTGTGTGCATGGTAAGAACTGTGCTTGACATCAGAGATAAACTCAATGATGTCAAGAGAGAAAGAATCAAATTCATTTTACATCCTAGTCCAGACACCTGAAACAAGAATATATCTCTCTTCTGCCGTATCTTTATCGCATTTGCTATCCTTACTTTGCAGTGAATGGGGGATACTTCTAGGTGAACAATTTCTTCTAAGTTTTGTATTTCTAAATACAAGCTGCCCAGAGAGGTGGTTGAGTCTCCATCTCTGGAGACATTCAAAACCCGCCTGGACGCGTTCCTGTGTAACCTGCTCTAGGGTGGCCCTGCTCTGGCAGGGGGGTTGGACTAGATGATCTCCAGAGGTCCCTTCCAACCCTATGATTCTATGATTCTATGATTCTATGATAAATATGCACCCTAATGTTTATTTTTAAAAATACTGCAAAATGCTTTGCTACATGGAGAAAGTTAGAAAGCAAAATGATCACCAGGGCTCAATCTTAAGGCTGTATGATCCATATTCACCATATGGGCTAAGAGAATGGCTAGTAGTAGAAAGAATTTTTATTGTCATACCAGCCTTAGAAGGTGTTGCCACTCATTTTTTTAATAGCTTGAATAACTATTTGCTAGTGGAATAGCAATAACCATCAATCTCTGCAGAGGAAGACAGGCTAGGACAAACACAGAGCACAGAAGAGGATGGAGGACAGGCCCAGGTTCATTCTCAAAGACTGAGGATTTCTTCTTGTTTAAACATTTTAGGTGTGAGTTTCTTGTTCTTGTTTCGTGTTGCTGTAGTTCTGCCTACAGTAAAACCTTTGCTGATGCAGTCAGGTCCACTAGATGCTTATTTCTATACTGCTAACCAGTAACAGCATCGGTACCAGTTTTAATTGCACACAGCCTAAGCTGGCGAAACGTGTGTTCCACTGCCGTCGCTGCTAGACGTGCTCATGTGCCTGCTGCCAGCTACCAGGCATCAGAAATAATTATATAGAAACTTGTAGTTCCTAATAGTTCCTACCGGTGGACCAAAACCAATATGACAAATTAGCATACAGAAGACTTCTAAGGAAGAAGACATGGAGAAGAGTAATAGCCAGAGTTAATTTCATAAAAACACAGTGTATCAAATCAAACCAGCTTCTTTCTACCAAAGGCAACAGAGAGGAGAAGCAATACATGCCATATACCTTGGCTTATATAAGACTTTTGACGCTATACTACATAGAGTTCTTTTAAACAAACTAAGGAATATTTCGATGAAAAAAGGCAGTTGCCAAAGTCATGGGAAAAGTCTACTTGTGAATTCATTAACAGCGGTTCAGGTACATCCTGAAAAGGACTGAGTAATGCTCTGCAGGGAACAGTCCTCAGGGAGAGGTACTATCAGAAATTTTCCTTAATCATCTAGGTGATCGAATAGAAAATGTGCTGATTACATTTGAAGACACCAGTAAGGTGGTAGTGTACATTGAGAAACAGGATTAGAGTTCGATGGGATCCTGATACACAGGGAAATGCTATAAAAAAGAAGAGGTATTGTTTAATAAGGGCAAATGCCAGACCGTGAACTCGGGTAAGAACAATTCATGGCACAAATATAGGAAAGGGAACAAAGGGCTAAGTTACAGCTCTGCAGGAGTTTATTTAGAATTGTTTTGAATTGCAGCTTCAATAGGAATCAAAGGATTGTGTAAAGGCAAAACCCCTATGATTAATTACCCACAATGATTAATAAACTGTCATAGCTAACAAGACATTTGAAGTAATTCTGCTCCTTTCAGCACTGACCTCTGCTGAAGTGCAGCAACGTTGAGCATTGGGGAATGAAATAAGAGAAAACAGGAGTTACTTGGATGGCTTCCATAGGAAAAAAGTTCTGGGAAGAGCAGTGAGAATGAAGAGAGGGTTACAAAACAGGAGAAGAGGAAAATTTGGGTGAGTTGTAGTATTATTCCTGGTGCCTCATTACATTCAGGATGAGAATTAAGGCTTCATGTTTCAAACTTTGAATGTTGAATCCTCCCGCAGGAAAAACGAAATGACCCAATGTTCTGTCACAGGATGTTCCCACTTCTCAGAATCACTGCAAGTGACAGTGAAACAGCTTATGGTGTGGCCAGGTTGCCAATCACAGTCACTTGCAATTTCCTTTCTCATCCTCTGCCAGAAAATCAACAACCTTCTTTTACTTCACTTTCTAGCTTTAGAGTCTTTAGGAAACTCTTATTTCACATCAAGCCTTTCGCAACTACCACAACATCTAAAAATGTCTTTTTGATATGTTCTCTTGAATCCAGGACTTCGGGTCTTGCATTTTTGGGACTTGGGTCTATGGGTCTTAGAAAATATGCCAGATACTGATAATATTGCCAGCAGTGATGATCCCTGGCTTCTGAGCCAGCATCCATTGAACGTGTATGCGCTGCCTAAAGGGATCATTTCAAGCTATCCCCGAACTCAAGCGTTGTGCCTGGATTGCATTCATTTCACACAACAGCCAGAGCTGACTTTGTCTTAAAGGAAAGAAACATGAAAGGCAGACAACAATTAAAAACTTCAGTGGGTAGTGTTACACAAATTGCATTGCTCTGTTGTTCTGGTGCCTGATTGTCCAGAGCAGGGATCTGATAGGAGGCATTCATGGCCCAGGTTTCCTCCTCAAGATAAGCGAGGTGTGGGCAGAGAAAGGATCGGGCTAGCTTGAACTTGTCCTGACATAGCCTTGGCATCTGACCAGCGCTCGCACCTGGGCCCAGGGGCTGGGAGTGCTCCCAGCTTCCACAGCATAGACACAACCACTAAGACCTGGGTTTACCTAGAAATAAATCATTATGTTGACAGGAAGATCTGGGTATGTAAACGTCACTCTGGGCATCCAACGTTCAGACACCACCAAAAATGCCATTCAGTTGCAATATACTCTGGAAAAAATCTTAAGTGCCTCATCAACTAAATGCCAACAAATATAGTCCTTTACTGTTAACCTTCTATCCCTTGTGATGGATAAGGACTGATATGCCAGGGGCAGGGAAGAGGTAGAAACGATGAAGGGTGTGCAGTTCCCCACTAACAGTCACAGTGTGATGCACTCCTGGTTGCTTTCTAGCAGAAAAGGGGCTATCTGTGCCAATTTTTTGGTCCCATGCCACTTCTAAATGTTCAAGAGTGGTAAAATAAGCATGACCTCTTCCTAACTCGCATAGCTTCTTCCTTAGTGCTTCAGTTATCCTTTCTTCCCTCCATTTTACCACTGTGGCTCTTAAGAGATTCAGCTTCCTCCTTTCAAACATAAGCATAAGCATTATTCATAATTAAGAAGTTACATCAAATCCCTTCACCAATGACTAGCCACCATGTCCTAACTCTTGCTTTCCCATGACAGCAATCTTTCTACAGTGCTTGCCTTTCCATTGTCTCCAGAGTGACTCAAGCTGCCTTCCAAAACCTTGGGTTTTCATATTTCCCTGGTAATTTCCTGGCCCAGGATTTTTAAAAAACTCATCTGACACAGGTTTGCATTCTGCCTTTGCCACTCACAGCATATTATTCTACACTGTAAAAAAAGTGGAATAGATCCAATACTTGGCATCTATTAAGCATCTGTATTCCAACTAACAATTAATTAGGATTAAGGGTTCTTGAAAGTATATCTTATAGCTGAAGAAAATAATTACCAACTATTAATCACATACTTCTTTCAGATGCTTAAAAACTAATTGTATGCATTTTCCAAATGATCTGAGGAGACTTGTGAGATATTTAAATTGGATTATACCCTAGGATCAATTGAGAAATGTCCAAGTTTCTCATAGGCAAACTAATGCTTTACTGCAACATTTCTTTTTCTCTACTCATGCTGTTGTTTAAAACACAACCTTTCCCTTGCAGTGCCCAAAAATGCAGTTTACTGCTGTATAGCAAGGCAAGCAAGTCATATCAACATGACATTTTTGTAGATTGTAGAACTACACCCCCATGTCAGTGAACAGAAAAGAGCATGATGTGGGATGCCATTGCTGGAGGGGGAGAGAGCTGACCAGGATCCCTTGCAACCAGTGTCATCTAAGACACTTATCAGTGGAGGAGGTTGTCAAGGGGGCTACAGACCTTTTAATTTCTACTTAATGCCTCATAGACATGTGCATGATGCTGTCATGCTGGTGAGAAAGGATGTATCAAAGGAGTGTTCCATCCTCATCATATACATTGAGAGGAACTCCTCTGCACATTGGCCATTTATATCTTTCAAGTGACCTAGATAGGAAGTTCCCTCCGGTTTCACATCAAAAGATCAATCATAATGTTTCTGAGAAGTGAGTGATGAAGCTGATTCTCTCTGGTTAGGCCTCCGGGTCTAGGAACATACTGTATTTCAAAATTCAATGTAATGAACCTAAGCATTAACATTTTATAACTCATAATAATCCATTCTAAATCTGATGGCTGATTAAACTAAACATACCAAACTTGCCAGCAACTAGAACTGGTTGTCTGTAATTTGAATAGAAAAATTGCAAAAGATTATTTGCATATCCAGAAAAATTAACACCCACGAAAATATTCAATAATAAATAAAGTGCGTGCTAATTTTGAGTACTGGAACTCACACACCAGAATAAAAAAAATGCAAATAATAATTATGCAAAACTTATTTTAACTCCAGAAGGAGATTTGTCAAATACGGAATCTGAAATACCAGAAGATGAAAAAAATACTTCTGGGTAAAGTGTGTGTATTTTGTTAGTTGTTGATATCAGAAGCACATATGGCAGTACCATTTCTGATTCTTTAGGTACAATGTATTAGAAAGAGTAGAGTAGAGTAGAGTAGAGTAGAGTAGAGTAGAGTAGAGTAGAATAGAATAGAATAGAATAGAATAGAATAGAATAGAATAGAATAGAATAGAATAGAATAGAATATTATTTCAGTTGGAAGGGACCTACAACAATTATCTAGTCCAACTGCCTGACCAGTTCAGGGCTGACCAAAAGTTAAAGCATGTTGTAAGGGCATTGTCCAAATGCCTATTAAACACTGTCAGGTTTGGGGCATGAACCATCTCTCTAGGAAACCTGTTCCAGTGTTTGCCTTCCAACCCCTTCACCAGCTTTGTTGCCCTCCTCTGGAGGCATTCAAGGACCTTCACATCCTTCTTAAATTGTGGGGCCCAGAACTGCACACAGCACTCAAGGTGAGGCCGCACCAATGCTGAATACAGTGGGACAATCACCTCTTTTGACTGGCCGGTTATGCTGTGTTTGATGCACCCCAGGATGCGGTTTGCCCTCTTGGCTGCCAGGGCACACTGCTGGCTCCTGTTGAACCTGCTGTCGACCAGCATCCCCAGATCCCTTTCTGCAGGGCTGCTATCCAGCCACTCCTCTCCCAGTTTATACTCATGCCTATCATTGCTCCATCCCAGGTGTAGAATCCGGCATTTGGAATTGTTAAATTTCTTGCCATTAATCATTGCCCAATGCTCCAATCTATCTAGATTCCTCTTCAAGGCATCTTGTCCTTCAAGAGAGTAAACAGCACCGCTCGGTTTGGTATCATCAGCATATCACCAGCTCTGTTTTACTCAGAGCATTGATTCAACATCTTTTGTGTTTTCTGTTTTCATCATGTGTAAAACACTGTTTGTCCTTCCCCCAAAACAAGTGTTTTATATGTACAGAACTATTTTACTAACCACGTAGATTGCCAGCTCACTTATAAGTGAAAATTAGTCCTCTAAGGGAATGACCACCTGTATTGACCTGTTCTTCTCCATAATGAAATTAGAGAGAAGTGATTTTAACAGCCAAGTGACTTTAACTTTTTCTGCTAAAAAAAAAATGGAAAGCCTGGAGTCTAAGCTATGCTTGAAGAAAATAAGTTATAATTAAATGATTTTATTGATTTGCAGTATTAAATTGTTAGGAATAAGCACACTTCAGACAAGGTCCAATTAGCAGGGTAGAGTGATAGGTAAATACTGAATGGGATCACTGTGATGGCTGTTCAGTTGAATGCAGACCTGTCCTTGCAGACAATTTACATGCAGAAACGTTGCAAGGAGATGGGGGACAACTCAGGAATATTCTCTGGTACATTTTTTTGCCACAGTTGTCACTATTCTTTAAAGGTTTTATGATTACTTACTGACACAGATATTTGTGCTTAAGAAGTGTTTGTAACACTTATTGGCTGCTCATCGTGTGATGCTGTTGGGGGACTCTGACCAGGAGTCATTAAGAAGATCTGGGTATTGAGAGTCTGGGGTAAGGATCCTCTGTCTCCTTTTTAAACATAGACCTCTAAAGCAATAAGCTGCCAAGGAAGGTAAATTTCATCCCTCTGTTTTACAAGCCTTGTACCGCACAGGACTGCCTCACCAGAAAAAAAAAAACAGTGCCTTGTGTCTTGCAAACCCCGTAATTTGTCTAAGGGCGCATGTATACATGAAACAGGATTTTTTAAAGTTAGTTCCACCCCAAATCGAGACAAAAAATCAAATACACTTTAATAAAGGTTTCTAATACCATGGTGTGCCATGGTTTAACCCTGATCAGCAGCCCAGCCCCAGTCAGCTTCTTGCTCACTTTCCCCCAGTGGGATGGCAGAGAGAACCAGAGGGGCAAAAGTGAGAAAAATTGTGGGTTGAGATAAAGACAATTCAATGAGTAAAGCAAAAGCTGCATGTGCAAGCAAAGCAAAACAAAGAATTCATTCACTGCTTCCTATTGGCAGGCAGGTGTTCAGCCATCCCCAGGAAAGCAGGGCTCCATCACACATAACGGCTACTTCGGAAGACAACTTCCAGCGTTCCCCCTTCCTCCTGCTTTCCCCAAAATTTATGGGTGAGCAAAAGATCATATGGTAAGGGATATTCCTTTGGTCAGTTGGGGTCAGCTGTCCCAGCTGTGTCCCCTTCCAACTTCTTGTGCACCCCCAGCTACTCGGTGGTGGGGTGGGGTGAGAAGCAGAAAAGGCCTTGGCTGTGTGCAAGCACTGCTCAGGAATAGCTAAAACATCCCTGTGTTATCAACACTGTTTTGGTCACAAATCCAAAATAGAGTGCCACAATAGTCTGCTGTGAAGAAGGTTAACTCCATTCCAGCCAGATCCCACACATAGTGATATCCAAACACAAACATGGAGATTTAACTGAAACAGACTGAGCACTGTTCTTTCAAGTGTGTGTATGTGTTAGATATGTTATGCACTACTACATTTTGGGTATGACAGGTATGGATGGCAAACATAATTAAAATAGATATCTAGGGCATTAACTAATAACCCCCCTCCCCCAATTAATAAAGAAGGAATAATCAAAGCCAAATTATTCATTATGAATTATAAACAGTTTAAGTCTGATTTAACTTTTTTGCATTTTCTTTGATCAGAATAAGATGAAACTTCTGTCAGATGTTCTAAAAATTTCTATTACTCAGAAGTGAAGGCTTGCTTTAAATACCAAAAAGAAATCTCCTTGAGTATAAATGACAAATTGAGTCAAATCTAATCTGTATGAAAGTGTCTTTAATTTGACACTTAGGTAGCTAAGTTTTCTTTATAATCAACATTTTAGAAAGGAATATTCCATGCTGTTTCATTTAAAGCTGTTGTGCCCTGTATATTTTGGGCAGAACAGATATGGTGACAAGCAGTGAGTTCTACTCATGTTTGACATGTCTCCGACAAACAAGTGTTTAAGCAGACCAAAGCACTTTGAACTCTGTGGTGTTGACTGAGAGACAATTTGCCAAATGGGCAGGTGAAAAGAAATGACACGCAGCTCTTTGGTAGATGGCAGAAAGGCAAAGCAGATGGACGACAAGCTTGCCCTTGGCAACTCAAGTGCAGCACTTATTAACATCTGAAATGGGAAAGGGCTGTGACCACTTAAGATGGATTTCAGGCTGTGGCCCAGCACTGGCACTGCAAGCAGTAGGACTGGACAGGACATCTCCAAAGGCTGGAAACCCAGGCAGGGACACCTCACCACCTGCAGCTTTCCTTGGGGTAAAGAGGGACGAGGGACACTCTGGCTGAGTGGCACTTGGCAAGGGCAGCTCTGTTGTACTCTAGGCACAATAAGTGCCCAGCAGGGTGGTGTCAAAATTGTTTCTTCTGAACCAGTGAGGTAACTTACTGAGGCTATGTATTCGATTTGAGTGGCAAGGTTTTGGTGGCAGTGGGGCTCCAGGGGTGGCTTCTGTGAGAAGCTGCTAGAAGCTTCCCTTTTGTCCAATAGAGCTGATGCCAGCTGGCTCCAGGATGGACCCGCTGCTGGCCAGTGCTGAGCCCATCAGCGATGGTGGTAACACTTCTGGGATAACGTATTTAGGAAGGGGAAAAAAACCTGCGCAACACCATCAGCAGTCAGAAGAGAGGAGTGACAGCAACTCTGCAGATACCAAGATCTGTGAAGAAGGAGGGGGAGGAGGTGCTCCAGGTGCTGGAGCAGATCCCCCTGCAGCCTGTGATGAAGACCATGGTGAGGCAAGCTGTCGCCCTGCAGCCCATGGAGGTTAACAGTGGAGCAAATATCTACCTGCAGCCCTTGGAGGACTCCATGCTGGAGCAGGTAAATGTTCCGGAAGGACACTGTGACCCCATGGAGTGCTCGAGCTGGAGCAGGCTCCTGGGAGGATCCATGGAGAGAGGAGTCCACACTAGAGCAGGTTTTCTGTCAGGCCTTATGACCCCGTGGGGGACCCATGCTGGAGCAGTCTGTTCCTGAAGGACTGCACCCCATGGAAAGGACCCATGCTGCAGCAGTTTGTGAAGAACTGCAGCCCATGGGAAGGACCCACATTGGAGAAGTTCATGGAGGACTGTGTCCCACGGGAGGGACCCTACGCTGGAGCAGGGGAAGAGTGTGAGGAGTCCCCCCCACTGAGGAGGAAGGAGCAGCAGAGACAACGTGTGATGAACTGACCACAACCCCCACTCCCTGTCCCTCTGCGCCACTCAGGGAGAGGAGGTAGAGAATTTGGTAGTGAAGTTGAGCTGGGAAGAAGGGAGGGTTGGGGGGAAGGTGTTCTAAGATTCGGTTTTATTTCTCAATAACCTACTCTGATTCGCTTGGTAATAAATTAAATAAATTTTCCCCAAGCGGAGACTGTTTTTGCCTGTGACAGTAATTGGTGAGTGATCTCCCTGTCCTTATCTCAACCCATGAACCTTTTGTTATATTTTCTCTCCCCTGTCCAGCTGAGGAGGGGAGTGACAGAGCGGCTTTGGTGGGCACTCAGCATCCAGCCAGGGTCAGCCCAACACAGGCCAATAAACTTGTTGTTGTCTGTGCCAGTGGCAGGAACCCTGGCATCCTCCACCATCTGGCAAAAAGAAAAGTGGAGTGAACAGTGGCTAGGTTAAAAATTCAAACGCTTTGGTTTTCTTTCAAATTATGAGCAAGGATGTACTACATGCCCCTGTGGACTGTGAGGGAATAGCTGATGTCAAAGAACCATCTTACTCTGCCTGCCCTTTTCTGTCTATTAGAGATGATAAAGCTACAAGACTAATACCCTCTCTAATGAGACTGACAAGGAAAAGTCTGGTTATTAGGGGAAAAAAAAAAGAAAAAAGAATGGTTTTGGTAATTGAGCCATTGTTGCTCAGAAATTCCAATGGCATTGCTTACAGTAACTCCTGCAGGGATAATGTATTTGGTTGGTAAAACTAATAGCAGTTTCATTAAGCTAACAACTACTAATGCTAACAATAATTCTGTTAAATCTTTACAGATATATTTGTCCTTGCCTTACTTTTTCATTTTCCGTGTATTGCAGATACACTTCACGGTCTCTTGTGTCTCAGATTAGGGTTCTGTATTGCCACAAGATCATTGTCAAGTCTTACTGTGCCTTTTTAGACTGTGAAAGATCTGCCTCACGCTGTCCTCAGAGACATCAGTAAGAGCAGGAGTAGTCTTTATCTCTGTTTAAATCTATGAAATATTTTTATCTATTTAAATTTTTGTTTATGAAGGCATTCAGCTTTAGATGTATTTAAAGAATTTTAAAATTAGTAAAAAAACAGAAGTGAAAATGGGACAGAAATGTCACATTGTGACAGAAATGTGACAGAAATGACTGGCCAAGTTCTTTCCAAATGAAAACTCTACCTTCTTTTTTCAACCTTCTCTGAGGCAGACTGAAAACAGAGAGCTTTTGTCCAAAATTCAGTCCCTTTCCAACTTTGATCGTCTGCTCCACTCTGCAAAACACTGTGAGCTGCAATGCAGCTAGTGATCGCCGTACTGACTGCTCCAGCAGCCTTTTATGTACGTGGTACGTGAGGTCTGGCATTTCAGATCCTCGAGGAACACTTACAGGGAATGACTTGCACAGGTCGGTTGTGAAAAGGAAGGGGGAGGCAGACAAAGGTAGCAGCAGCCAGCTGATGCCGATGCTCCTGTGATGCAAACAGTGCAGCGTTGGAGAGGTTGGAAAGGCAAATGGAGAGAAATATAGGGAACGGGAAGAAAAAAAAAAATTTTCGGTATAAGAGGTAAATGATCAGCACTAACGTAATTTGTGCCAGTTCTCAGGACTAAAATTGACCACATGCATAGAATAATTTGTTTTCCAGCTAGTACAAAAGTCTTAACAACCTTTAAAAAAAAAAAAAAAAAAGGGAATATTGGATATGGTGCAAGCATTAGCAAAAATGCAGACATCAAAAGAATGCCTCTTAGATGGATGCTTTCTAGTGTGAACTGGCAAACAAAGTGAATTTTTTGTTCAGTTAATATGTTAAATTTTTAGAACTGTCAGACCGTGGGGAAAAGTGGCAGGTCTCCAGTGAACTCTACCTGACTACACTGCAAGTGTGTAACAATCAAGTACGGGTTCCCCTGGATTTGTATTTCTTGTTCTCTCATGGCATGCACGCATATACAAGTATCAGTTTGACACAGTAAGGCCTGGACTGAATAATTTTGCTGTTAGGTAGTCAGTAGCTTGTATAGAAACGTTTAGTGTGCCCTTTCCAAACCCTGGTGAATAGGCAGATGATATCCATGTTACTGAAACACTACAACACCAAGCATCTTTAGGGTTGGTTCACAAAAAAACTGTAAATGTCAGGATGTCCCTTCATCCCTTGATGGGATTTCCTAGCTGCAGGGAAAGCTGACTAATATCAGGGAAGGATGAACTACCACAGTTCTAATCTCTGGTTATGGAGTATTTATTCTCCATGGCTGAATATTTTAAAAACATTAAATTTATTCTTCCCAAAAAGTTATTGTATATCTTTTTTACACATCTGTATAAAGTTAATTTGTCATTAATATAGCAGTCTCACCTGTGCACTTGAGTTATTTCTTAATTCACTTTGCTGGGGAAAGATAAAATAGCCTGGGGCAATTTTTTGCTCCCTCAGGAACTGTTGGTGAACCACATATGTACATAATTCCTTTCACTTTGAAAACATTACATTCTGATTTTTGTGAGAGAGTCATATGTTAGGTGCGAGGAGCATTTGTGAAAACTGATACAGTGACTGATTTTCTTCACAGCATTAGATTTGGTAACAAAAATGTTAACCTGAACGTGCATGTTGGTAATGCAAAAAGTATCATCTTTCTTCATCGGTGGACTCATTTAGATTCTCATCAGAGATGCTGCAGTGGTTCAGGACTACACCAATTCTAATTAGAAATGTTGGGAAAAAACGTATTTTTCGTTATTTAAGAATGTACTCGTCAGGGTGTTAGGAATAGGTTTAAAATAATAAATTGGCATTTCATTGGAATGCTTCTTTGTCTGAACAATTTTGCTGCAGATTAGATTTCACAGGCATACGTAGCATTTCTATTTGCTGGATTTGTATTAGATTTGGCAAGAACTACTGCTCTGAAAAAAAATTCTCCAGGCAAAATTGTGATAAAAAGATATAACAGATCCATATCTGAAAAGGATGACGATAGGACTGCCAATGAGAGCTGTAGTGGCTCAGTGGAGCCATCCTGTGTAAGTATGTTTAAATTATACACATATGACTATATATACATTTCATCTAAATATTTTTATTTTCTTGAAGCTAGAATGTGCAAACTAAACCTAACAAAGGCAGGCCAGGTATTTTTTTAATCTATTTCTGGAAATAAATGTTGATGGACAGGCAACACAAACTCAAAGTTTTATGCGATGATTCCACCAAATGACATTATTTTTGCACAAGAAAGCTTTTAAATTGATGGTTTTAGCACTCAGGCAAAGCAATGGTCCTGTGCCATGTTTAGAGCCGAAAGCAAAGGCAGAAGGAGGGCAGAGACTTGAGGCAATGTTCAGAAAAGAAGCAAAGTAGAGACTAGGAGCGCGTGGCAAGATACGGATGCAAATGTAGGGAAGAAGCCAATGATTGGGAGGAGGGTTGGGTCATGAAGCAAAAACATGAGGCATATCTGGTATAGAAAGATAGGCTGGAGCAAAACTGGAGAGAGCCACTAGTCTTGCTGCAAGAAGCTTACAGATCTTTCAGCAGGCCACCTTCCCTCCAATTGCAGGGACACCACTCAAGTCCTTTTGGGGTCACCATGGTAATACCATGGCTCATGGAGAATTATTCATCCAAAGGGATTACTATTAGCTGTGACCGCACAAAACATATTTGCAATACTCAACACAAGCATAGCTTGACTGTTGAAAGAGGTCAGCATGTAGGGACAAAGCCTTGGCTCTAAGGAGGAAGAATGTGGAGGGATGGTCTTAAAAAATCTGGTGGAGAAAAATGGCTTTTTGGTATTCTTCATTCAGACCTATATTGCAAGTAAGTTAGTAAAGATATTAAATTTCGACTTACCTATTTTGCTTGGCATGATAGAATCTGGAGGAGTTTATTAGCTGGTTCTGCATGTGAATGCGGAGGAGTTTGGGGAAGGAAAATACAATCTGGAATCCAAGAACTTCTAAAGGCTAACTTTTCTTCGAAGAAACAGGAAACATGATAAAGAATCAAAAAATATACGCTGTTCCCAAACAAGAAACCAAGAGCTCACTTTATTAGCCACACTCTTTTGGTCAAGGGATAGCCTAGAAATTTAAAAAGTGTAAATTATTGCATTTTTGGAAGGAGCAAAAGGCAGATTACCATATGTATCTACAAAGTGTTTAAATTAAACAAACAAACACCAAAACAGAGTGAAAACAGATAAGATCAGGCATATTAATACCTTCTTGGGAAAAAGATCATTTCAGATTAAACCAAAACCAGTTGACCACATATTGTGTTTAATGGACTAATAGAATTTTCACTGTCAAAATAAGAAAGATATTACGTAAATGCTAAAACATCAATTAATACCTTTTTTTCCAAATACAAGAAAACTAACTTCCACAGTGTTCCACACTATGCATTTCCCACTAGAAAGAAATGGAAACAATGGTGAACATTTCACTTGCTTGAAAGTGTAGATTCTAGAAAGGTGAGAGTCTAGAAAGTGCCCTTTTCCATATACTGAATTATGATTAACAGTTTACTTTTGGATTGCATAGCTGGCAGTTTATGGAGCATCTTTATAGGTACAACAGATATATTAATTTGTTGAGCTGAATCAAAAATAAAAAGTTGTTTTTTTTCAGTTGGATTTTATTTTAAACCCGTTGAATGAACTAAATACCAATTGCATGTAAAAATCCCATAAAAATAAAATACTATTCCAAGTACTTAATTAGAAATTGCCAAGATGCCTGTGTTTTGCACAGTGTTGAGCCTTTGCTGTGAGCAACAGAAGTATTTTCTCTTTGCCTTGGCCTCTAGTTAACATTGCTCTTTGTGAAGTTTTTTTATAATACTGTGCTGAAATTCCTGAAAGGACGAATTCCCAGCATGGTGGTTAATAATCTGTGTTCCATGACTAATATTTATTTGCAAATAAAATCAATTACATTCGCAATATCTCCAGTTCTACCACCCTTAATTCTGTACTGGAAATACGATTGCAAGAACCTAACGTTTCATACATCTCTAACAGGAAATGTTGTTATATGAATGAAATAACAGTATTAAAGAATCAAATAAAACTAAAATAAACCACTTTGAAGACAGTAACTTTTTTGATCTGACAAAATAATTTATCTTCTGTACCTTGATTCCAGCCCTTAGGATATGACTGATGCGGTCATATCATGATAATGTGTCTGTCAAACACCACTGCCATCAAACTGTTAGTCTTGTAGCTGAAATGGTCAGGAGTTTTTACCTCCTGAGGTGAAAATGATCAAGAAGATCTTGCAAACAGGCCATTCTGGTAAAAGCACATCAGTCACAAAATACAAAACTGGTTTTTAAGCTGCCTTTCATCACACCACCTCCTGCCATCTTCCTTATTAGGTAAAGAGCTTGAACTGAAGTATCCTGGCCTAGAAATGATGAAGAGCTTGTTGAGAAAATGCCTATGTTTTTACAAAGTATGAATACAATAAAGTTATAAATTCTAGATTTAAAAGACTCTTTAAAAGATTTTATAAAGGTGTGGAAGGCAATATAGACTGAATAGCTTATGCTGTGAGCATAAAATGAATGCATGACATGAAAATGTATGTAAATCTGGTGTTCACAATTTTGGACTGGATGCCACTTTGCTCGGTGCCTAAATCCCCTAATGTTTGGACTTTAAACATGCTGTAAGTACATCGAATTCATGTGAGTTTGCCAATTAGGTTCTTTCAAGAGAGTTTTGCTACTGACATTTTAAGAGTCCCAGATTTTATCAGTACCAATTCAAACAAATTCATCTGACAACAGACAAAAACTACTGGTTAGAAACAGAAACTCACTGCAATAGCCAATCATTTCTGTTCGTAGGCTTCTTCAATAGACTGCCTCAGCAGAGCTTGGCTGCTCTACTTTCTCTCTGTGCCAAAATGGTATTTCAGGCTTGTTGTGTATTTAGTGGGCCTATTTACTTAAAGTGTAACCCTACACTACTCATCAACATTTGATTTCAGACCAACCGGGGTCAGTTCAGATCACCGTAGTATGTTTTTCCATTAAGATTCAGGCTAGCAATACAGACTGTGATCTATTTTGTCAACAACTGTCAGTTACTATTAATGATACCTGGTGTGGTGGTGTGCTGGAAAGACAAGTCATCATTACTTTGGATTATACTAATAGGTGTGTAGAGAGTGATTAGGGCATCCAGCCAGTTACAATGGAGAAACCTGACATGAAGAAGAGTAGATATAGACAGCAGTTGTTGGCATTCGTATTTCCCAGTGATACAATGGTTATTGACTTCTTCTTCCATTACCTCAGGTTTCATCAAGAGAGTTGGTACCAATCTGAACAGTTGCATTTCGACTGCTATTGATCATCAAAAGTCATTGGTGACTAACAGACTTTGGTAAAAATTTTTGCCTGATCTTGATATTCTGGTAGATAAAGTAACATATTTTAATGGAGCAATCATATTAGAGTCAAGCTGTCAGGCAGCTACCTGCTTTCTGACATCCCCAAAGTCTGAATTTTCAGTTTTTCTTAAATTTTTAACAGTATTATTTCAGACCACCTGTGCTGACAACTGCCTAGTAGACCTATCAAACATCACATGTGAGGTGATTTTTGCAGCAGCTATTGCAAATAAGAATCCGCCATACAGTAAGTGTCCTCAGAGATGCTTATTAAAAAAAGAAAGGTCATCTGGTTTCAAGTTTAGAATACTGTGAACTCATTGCTCAGAAAAGTTTGTATTCAACATGGGAAGTCTTCTAAACGCCAGACATAATTTCTGCAGATTCTATTAAACTGAATGACATCTGTGATAGGCAGAGTGGCAGGCTGCAAGATCTACTGGATCAATGGAAAAATCACTTTGAAGAAGTTCATTCATGTCTCCTCTGTGAGCAGAGCCTCATTCAGCCAGAAAGAAAATGAGATCACAGCCACCTCCCAGAAATTTGGAAAGGGATCACTACTGGTGACAGGTGAGTTTCTTGGTTTGCCTGCATAGGCTCTTAAGTTCAGTGGGTACTCTGTCTTCCTGGGACTTGAGAAAGGTTCTGCTCAAAGATGAGGTGCAGGGTTTACACAGCATCCACACAAGCCTTAGTCTTGGTCACCTAGAGTGAGTGTCTTTGCTTCTGTATTCATGCCTCAGGCCGCAGTGTACCTTGAGACAAAGTTGGAATATTTGGTGTGGATTTAGACCAGATGTTTTGCCTTTGACTAGGCCCCCACATTACAGATGTTTTCTGAGGAAATAACTGAGTTTAGTGAGCCATGTCCAGTTCTTTTTGTCTGTCTCTGTCAGGCACTTGATTCAGCACATCAAACAAGCCTAGAAGACCTCAGGAAGTGACTCAAAATCCCAAGGAAGAAGTAATACTGATGAAAGAACCCGCTAAAAGAATGGGAAGCCCTGTTTGGATGAATGACATCTAAATGGCATGTTTCCTCAGTTTCCATGGGTGCGTGGCACAGCTGAGTCCTGCCCATTCTGTTTACTATTAACACTGATGGACATGTTGGGAGAAACAGCTGTTTCTGATGTTGTGTTGTACACAATTCTGCTTAAAGAAGACCTTACATATACCGGTGGCATTTGCCTTGTTCTCTCAGCATGGTGAATGTCTGAAGCTGACAGTCAACCTAGCCAAGCAAAAAGCAATGTGTAGTGGAGGAAAAATTATGAATCAGAGTGTGGACATATTCTATTTGTAACTTCCCTGTTAAAGATACATGTTGCAGGAACAGAGATGGACAAATGCTACTTATAAACCCTTTTTCAGTATCTGTGGTGGTCCTACTTCAATGCTCAAGTCACTGGCTGAAGAATTAAGTGTTAACAGAGAGTGAACTTCCGTGTGTGCCGCTTCTTTTTAACAACTGCTGTCTCGTGCTTTCCATAACATAACTCATAAAAGCAAAAACAGACAGCAACTTCCAGCCTGTCTTCCCAAGCTTCAAGATTTGTTCTCAAAAAGAACTTGGACACTAATATGTAACAGTGCCATCTGGTGTTCTCAACAATGGCAATAATATTAAAGGTTGTCTCTTTAACTATTCAAGGGTGTTTAATTGCTAATTTCTCACAAATTAAAAGACAGTACATAAGTCATCATAAATACTCCTGAAGTGCTCTGATATTTTAGGTATTACTACAGTTTCTAGCTGATACTACTGTTGGTTTGACAAAAAAAATAGTTCTTTGGGCAGAAATTAAATTTCTTGTTAATTGCTTAGTGGACAAGGGAAAGGCCATGGATGTTGTTTACTTAGATTTTAGTAAAGTTTTTGACACTGTTTCCCACAGCATTTTCCTGGAGAAACTGGCTGCCCATGGCTTGGACAGAAGTATTCTTCACTGGGTAAAAAACTGGCTGGGTGGCCAGGCCCAGAGAGTTGTGGTGAATGGAGTTAAATCCAGTTGGTGGCCACTCACAAGTGGTGTTCCCCAGGGCTCAGTACTGGGGCCAGTTCTCTTTAATATCTTTATCAATGAACTGGATGAGGAGATTGAGTGCACCCTCAGCAAGTTTGCAGATGACACCAAGTTGGGCAGGAGTGTCAACCTGCTTGAGGGACAGGCTGGATCGAGGGGTCAAGGGCAATGGTATGAGGTTCAACAAGGCCAAGGGCCGGGTCCTGCACTTGGGTCACAACAACCCCATGCAGCGCTACAGTCTTGGGGAAGAGTGGCTGCAAAACTGCCCGTTGGAAAAGGAGCGGGGGGTATTGGTCAACAGCAAACTGAATACGAGCCAGCAGTGTGCGCAGGTGGCCAAGGCGGCCAACAGCATCCTGGTCTGTATCAGGAATAGTGTGGTGAGTAGGACTAGGGAAGTGATCATCACCCTGTACTCAGCACTGGTGTGGCTACATCTTGAATATTGTGTCCAGTTTTGGGCCCCTCACTCCAAGAAAGACATTGAGGTGCTGGAGTGAGTCCAGAGAAGGGCAGCAAAGCTGGTGAAGTGCCTAGAGCATAAGTCTTATGAGGAGCGGCTGAGGGAACAGGGGCTGTTTAGCCTGGAGAAACAGAGGCTGAGAGGAGACCTTATCGCTCTCTACAGCTACCTGAAAAGAGGTTATAGAGAGTTTGGGGTCGGTCTCTTCTCCCAAGTAACAAGCAATAGAACAAAAGAAACCGGCTTCAAGTTACACCAGGGGAGGTTTAGATTGGATATTAGGAAAAATTTTTACACTGAAAGGGTTGTCAAGCACTGGAACAGGCTGCCCAGAGAAACGTTGAGTCGCCATCCCTGGAGGTATTTAAAATACATGTAGATGTGGTGCTGAGGGACATGGTTTAGTGGTAACTTGGCAGTGCTATGTTAATGGTTGGACTTGATGATCTTAGAGGTCTTTTCCAACCAAAATCATTCTATGATTCTAAACCTTATTTCTTCTCAAATTAGCAATAAATTCACTGTCTGTGTTACACTTTCAATCAGAGAATGGGAGGGAGAAGAGCGGCAAAATTTCTGTTCTGCTTTTACTAAAAGAATGTCTGTATGAAACAAGAAATTGTCACTGTGGGTGGAAGCAAATTTTTTAACCAATGAATAGTGTCTTTCACTTATCATATTTGAAACGAAGAGTTTAAAATTAGTTTGCTGGTGAACTTATAGCTGTGAGAACATGAATTATTTGAATTATTATATTCAAATATTATATAATTACTATTGTCCTTTATATATCTTTCCTAAAGGAAACAGTTCAAAAATGGACAGAAAGCAGTGAAGAAGGGTGGATACTTCCTTCATAAAAAATATTATTTTTGAATAGTCAGTGTAAAATTGCAATAAGCTTATCTGCAAGTATTACTTCTTCAGCTGTGACCCACTGCAAAGTTTCTGTATATTTACAATTACATTTGAAAACCCCACAGATAAAATAGATTTCCATAGAAAAAGCTTTTAGTTGAGCCAGAGGATTATTCTCTTTACTTTGACTTAGCACGGGGTCTACACCCTTTCCTTTGACTGCTGACAGAAGTAATTGATGGATGTTGGTAATGCTAGCAACAGCCTGTTCCTTAAGGGTTATGAAGTATCTCCCATGAAACCTATGAGTTTGAACTAAACCTTCTTTAAATTGAGCTACTAACAACTGTTTATCTTCTGAAAGAATGTTCATGGAAAAATGAATTAGCCAAACCAAATTTTATGCTGGTAGCTGGTCATCAGTGTTCCTGAGGGGAAAACAAAACAAAACAAAACAAAAAACAATTTTGTGGGAAGCTGCATCAGAAATTTGCAATATCTTTCAAAGCTACCAGGACTGGGGCAGGTGAAGCCTGTTCCAAAACATGCCAGGGCCCGTGGCCATGCAGAGACTTCATATCCACACAGTGAATTGTTGCTGGTGTCCCTTGGGCTAATGCAAGAGCAGCAAACTGTTTGCAGCCCTGGCTCTCTCCTGTTAGCATTTGTCAGCTCTCCCTGTGGGCCCTGGCTTTGCATTTAGGGCACCAGCAGTTGTTGGCAATGGCAGCTGAATCAGTACAAAGCGGAGCTAGGGTTTTCCCAACTAGGAAGTTAGGGAAAGAAGACATCCATCTACTCAAACAGGTTTGCACTTTCTGCCCTGAACATGGAAGCAACCAACTCTCATTTAACACCCGTCTCCTTGCAAAAGACATCCTTGGGGAGTGTATTTAGAGCCAATCTGCAATCACCCAATACTGAGTCCGGTATCCGTAGCGCTGCAGCCTAACACACCCTGCACAAGGTGCAGTGAGAGGCATGGGCATCAACCTCAGGAACACCCGGTACTTTCTGTACGTTGTTTCTTGATGTCTTCATCTGACTAAACTTTGATTGAATCCCTAATGGGGCTGCCAAGTGCAATAGTTATTCTCAGCTACACTCATAAAACCAATTGAACAGAAGTAGCTAGAGCAATTTAAAAAAGGGAAATAGTCTAGACCAATTATTCTGGGTTCAATTCTACTATATTAATTGTCCTCTGTTAAAAAAAAATAAATATAACTTTCTGCTGCAGACAGAAGAATTCCAGCAGAACTGCAGTGTATTCTGTAAAATCAGTATTAATCATTTTCAAATTGTTTGCTTGTTGACTTTCTGAGGACAGCAAGAAATCCTTAGGGCAACTTATGCACAGCACAAACAAAATCTTCAACAAGAAAATATGTTTGGAGGTTTTTGCCTCTTACATTTCACATTTGACCTTTAGAATACTGTTGTCAGTTATCCACATAAAGGCCCATAAAATATGATAAATAAACAATATTTAATCTGTAGTCTTTCTTGTGGTGTAAAATTCTGAAACTACTTACAAATTGCATTAAATAACCATTATGCTGGTTTAAACATTTTATTACCTTATTTTGTGATTTCTTGACTACTGCTAATGAGCCGTGAACCATAAAAATATGAAGAAAAACACCACAACTTCTGTCCCCAAGCACAAGTCAGTAACAGAAAATACAGAAAAAACAGTAACAGAAAGTCCAGACTTGTACTTTGGGCTGAATTACTATATTCTTTGCAACAGATAAGCTGTTTTTATTTTTTGGAGCATCCTCAAAGTGATCTTACTTTATCAGGGCCCCTCTCATGCTGCTTTTACAGTGATGGGATACTCATAGCAGTGATTGGATCCTAGGGAGAGGATTATTTTGCTCCTATTCTATGAAGAATCTCCTTCAGATGACTGTTTTAAAATGAGAGTGCTACCGCAGTAGTTAAAGAAAACATAAGCAGTCTGAGATTTAATCAAATTATATGAACATTAATCTAATCACTGTTACAAAATAGAAAGCATGTTAAATATTTCTGCTAACTCTATCCTTCTCTCTGGTCCTGGGATAAAATCTTGGTTGCTGCCTACTCCATTTTTCTGGGACTATGCTACTGTAGCAGTAGCAGCTATTGCATCACTTAGCCATCAGAAACTAGAACTTCACTTGCCTTCTGTGCATCCCTCTGAAGGCTGATTTGCTCCTCAAGGGCAGTTTGTCTGAACAGCAATTTCACTGAGACAAGAAGGTTTACTGGGAGGAAGGAAATAGAATAAACCCAAGAATGCTTTGTTTAATATGCCTACATTTATATTTTGTGCAAACGAAATGAGACAGGGAGATCTTGAATGATGTTACAGAAAGAGAACACTAATACATATATTTTCCCCAGAGCATCCTGTGGCTCTGATCCCAGAATCACATTTCTAACCTCTGTATTGTACTCAAACGTAGAGAGGAACTACCTCTACCATCCTTACTGTCCTCCATTTGATTTTCCAGCTTTTGAGATATTATGCTTTCTATTCAGACACGCTCTCTTCATCTGACCTGTGATATGTGTACACATATATGAGGACGCACACATCATGCTCACACACAGAGCTTTGAATTAAGGGGTATTTTTGCAATTCTATTTATTAGAGGACATTAGAATTTTTAATTGCCTTTTGATGGTTTATCAAATAACTTAAAAAGCCCAAAGAGGCTATATTTTCCGAGCATCCTTGTATCAGGTGTGATAAGCTGTATCCATTATGTATTGATGAAGTATTTTTCTTCCACCGGGCAGTGTGTTTCTAGAGCTGCTTCTCATCAATTCAGTTTTCTTAGATATTATTTCACCGGCAAGCCTATATTGTCTGGCACATCTGCGTAGAGGTGTTATCATGGGTAGAGATGAAAAGGTTTCAAAAAAGTAATTGAAGAATAACATGGGTAGCTACTGGGCTCCTGTTTTTAACATTTTGGCCATATCCTGTCTTTCTGCTCTTTAATTATTTCAAAGAGCACCTTTAACATATACTGAAAGAGAGAGATATTCTTTTCAAAACATGGAATTACAGGCTGCAGTTTTATATCTCACGGCAAGCAACCTAGAGGACTTATTAATACTTGATGAATCCCTCTCAACGTCTCAGTGGTGAGGAGAAGACAAACAACCCACTGGATGATTGATGCTGTGCCTGCCAAGGAGGAACTTTAAAGCATGATTCTCTCTTACAAAATCTGTGAAAAAAAAAAATCAGCTCTGGGTATGATCCTGTAGTCGCAATAGTGTGGGCTGAGCAGAGGTGCAATCTCTGCCCTATTGTACAATGGAAAGTGCATTAATACGTGGTGTAATATCGGTAGCAAGGTTTTCAGCCTTTCTCCTCTGCTCCCTCCCTAGCCACAAGGCTCCCTAGGTCTCCGTGGCACACTGCTCCCTGGCGATGTGTGTTTGCACACCTGTAGCAGACTGCAAGCTGTGGTGCAAGTCGGGTGGAGGTGGCTCACCATCGTCTGCCCTGCTGCGAGGCAGCAACCACCAGGTCCTGTGCATCACCAGTTTAGGATGTTCAGGAGCTGTGTGAGCTGCCCTGAAGCCTAAGAATACATTTTTCTGAGATCTTGAATCTATTCTGGGAGGTTTGGATTCAAAACTTCCCTCTTATGACACGGCTCATAACTGAAGGAAACAAATACCAAAGATGTCCATAGGTGCCGAAACCTTACCACTATTGAACTAAGGAATTTACACATGAAAACGAATATTATCACCACTCTTAAGTCTCGTTTGTTCTCTGAACTTTGTAATTTCAGAGAGTATGTTATCCCCATCTTTCTTTGTTTTTCTCCTCCAAATCATGGTCTCTCTCTGTCTCCTGTGCAGCTGGTTTCCTTCTGCTCTGTTTCTTCTTGCTCTCCTCAGATACCCTGACAAATATGTCCTTTGTCAGATGAAACACATGGTCAGACTTACTGAGCGATCTACTGAGTGCCTGCCTGACCCCTAGAAATGAAGGCTCAAGAGATCCTTACCTGGGCATGATGCCACAGGGGCAGTGGATCACGCACCTTTTCTGGGATTTGATTGTTTGCATCAAATTGCGGTGGTTTGCAGCCTTTTACTGGACTAAGGCCACCAAATGGGTGAAGCAAACAGACCTGTATTTTCATCCAAATGAGATTTTTGGTCACATGGACATCACACAGAGTCCCCCATATCAAACAGAATCCCTAAACTGCACATGGGCTACTCAAAATACAGGAGCCAAATTGCAACTCTGCTTTGTAACCCGTGTGCCAAGTCTACCTCAAAAGGGATGCTGGTAATATACATTTAAAAGGTATGGGCATTTCAACTGCCATGGGAACATTCAACTTCAAATAGGAACGGTTTCAATAAAATACAATTTAATTTCAATTAACACATTCGAGCCCATAAATTTGCCTTTTTCTTATTTCATTTTGTTTTTGTAATCACAACATATCAGAGCCAAAAAAAGAGAATTTCACTCCAGGGCATAATGAATTATTGATTAAGGCAGCTAGATCAGTATAAATCCATATAGGAAGCCAAAAGTAAATCAGTAAATGTAAGGGTTTTAAATATATACTTAGAAAAAGGGATTTTGGCAAATGCT
Source organism: Dromas ardeola (assembly GCA_013398915.1). NCBI lineage: Eukaryota > Metazoa > Chordata > Aves > Charadriiformes > Dromadidae > Dromas > Dromas ardeola. The sequence goes on from VYZM01005191.1 coordinate 443,014, forward strand.
GAAATGAGTATTGAACAGAAAAATATCTAACGGCCTGAATCATGATCCCTAACTGTCAGGTCAGTCCCTGATTTAAATAAATTGTGATTTAGAGTCTGAATTATGTGTGCAAATGAATCCAATGAAAAAAAAACAACAAAACACCAGCTTGTAGAAGAGCTAATACTGAAAATGTGACAGTATTTAAATCTTGATCATGTGAAAACATTTGTTACACAGACCAGACAAAGTATTTGTGAAGAATGGAAAGACTGAAATGCCTTTCCACAATAATGGCATAAAATTAATGTCCACCAAAATCAATGCTTGTACATGGATAATTCATAACCAGTAATTTGTGAGGTTCTCCAGATGACAACTTTTCTCAGACCTGAAAGGCGATATGTTGAGATAACAGGAAATTTTTTTGCATGCACTGCACTGGCCTGTGTGTTGGAGTGGGTGAACCAAATTCATCCTTAACCTAAACAAGTGCAATTCTTGTTGCACACAATGCTGCTACCCATTCACATATGACATAACTTCAGCTTTTTTTAAAAAAAAAGTTGGAAAAAACTGAAGTTATTTTGTTTCAGAGAATGCCTAATGTATTAATTTTGTTCCAAATTCCCCTGATTACAGTGACCTCTGCTGCTCTCCTGTATCTCCTGTAGTTTTCAAAACGTGAAAGAAATGCATAGGTTCATAATGCTTTCAGTGATGATAAATCAGAAAAATAAACAAAGAAAAAAACCTCAAAACAAAAACCAAGAAATCACCTAAGCTGCCCACCTTACGGCTAAACTCTAAGGACAAATTGCCTCAACAAACTGTGAAGGATAGTCTTAAAATATGTTTTTTTTGTTCCCTTACAGCAGAAATTGTACACAAAAGCCCTTCTACTTAGAAATATCAAATCCTTAATTGTGTACATGGACAAGTTGGGAAATACTGATATTGCAGCCAGTCATCATATTCAGCAAACACCAATCTGAACGTCTGAAAAGAAAATGTAGAACAAGGAACAGATATAAAACCTCCCAGATTTGTTACATTTTCTATAATCATCATAATACCTTAGAAAGTTAAGCTTTAAATAACTGAAAATCTCTGAAGCATATGCTAAGAGATCCTCAAGGATATTTCTACATGGCAGGCCAGGGCAGGGGGCTTAAATAGAGTGCCACACACCTTGCTGCCCATCGTCTGGGGCACACTAGGCATCCTTCCTCGATGCAGCTCCACAGTTTGCTGACATAGTTGGAAACAGCCAGGAATTTTCTCCTAAAAGATATCCAGGGAAGAGAGATGTTTAGAAGTGGTTAGGGCTGTGGTATTCCTGAGGACATCAGGTCAAACTATGAGCTCTATTTTCTTCTTATTTTAATGACATAATTTGTGTGTGGAGCACTTCAGAATAAACGTTTTCTCAAACAGTATCCACAGATGAAATTTTTTCTCAGTCGCAAGAGTTAAGAGGCTGTCAAAATCATACAGGGACTAATGAAAATTAATGTCTACTTGAGAGTTTACATGAAGATTAGTAAGGCTATCAGGACCAATCTTTAAGTAAATCATAAATGTGTCAAGACTTCTTTAGAGATTAAATGTGTTTCTGCTCTGAAAATGGATTCTGCCAAATAGCACTATAGGATTATGTGCATTCTGTAACTCAACACTTTTCTAGTTCTTTGATTTATATACACATTAAAATGAGTATACATTTCTCCTAACTGCAAGAGAAGGTTCTTCAGTGGGATATGAAATTCAATTTTATTTCTTTCACCTTTTTGAAAACTACAGGAGATACAGGACAGCAGCAGAGGACACTGTAATCAAGGGAAAAATGGGATGACAAGTGATCAAAACAAGATGAAGTGAAATTCCAAACAAAAGAAAATTGCTTTGGGATGTTATGTTGAAAGAAAGTGGGTGGAAGATTTTCAGGACAGATTATTTTTGTCTTCAAGCCTGGGAGAAAATCCTCCTATTTTAGAAGATTTTGGGCTTGAATCTTAGTCCAAAATGTAGAGAGCTTTTGTCTTCACAACTGTTGGTCCAAAAGCTCAGCTTCTCACACCCTTACACATGTCCATGTGTGAGCTTTATTGTAAGCGCCAATCAACCTTTCCATAATATCACAAAATTATCATGCCATGTTCTCTTTATTCTGCTTGAAGTTTCTGTTGTTGAGAAAAGAGTTCTTTGAACATCATATTTTTCCAGCAATGAGAAACCGGCTTATGAATAGAATTTGTAAGTTTTGGTTTTATCTTATAAGCTTTAATTAAATTATTATGGCCTTTAGGAAAACACAGCATAGTTAGAATTCACTTTGCATAGATGAGAGTGAAACAAGTATCCCTAGGGGTCACGAACCAATTAATAAAAGAAAAACAACAACTAAACATCGCTCTGTTTGGGAATGAAGTGAATTTCATTTAGCATAGATGAGAAATGAGCAAAAGGAAATTTAATGATGTAAAGGAAATCTTATCTCCAAGAAGTTATGCAATTATGCAAATAAGGAAACAACGTTTAAAAAGTAACTCAAAACATGTGAATAAGCTTCTGCCTTACACCTTTATATATCAGGTTATAATGATAGGTCACGGTAGTAAACACAATACTAACGATGATGTAAGATACAGTGTATATAAGAGAACCACATTATAAATCCTTTCAGGCAAATTCAGTTCTGAGAATGAAATCAATAAAAGTCAAGAAGATATTAATGTAAGCCAGAAAAATTAAGGGAAATAAAACTACTTGCCACACATAGGAGAGGAATAACATAAAGAATATCCCTTTTAATCTATGTTATGGAGAGTCAAATATCTGAAGCGCTTCCCAGTGATTTTTGAGAATTTCCAGAAGGGGCTATCTGAAAACCTTTGCCATTGAAATAGTGCTAATTAATAGATATTCTTAATTCTTAAGAGATCTTAATAGATTTCTTAATTAATAGATATTCTTAATGGTGCTAATTAATAGATATTAAAAATTTATATTTTCCTCCAGCAGTTTGCCTTCTCCTCTTTAACGGTAGCTGCCTCTGCCCCTTAGCATGTGGTAGGGATGTTTATCTTACAAATTCTGAGTTATGTGTTTAGGCAATTAAATTAAGGGACAGTCCCTTTTTAGCAGTCCTACAAGTAAAACTGTTGTTCGACTTACGTATTGTTTTTCATACTGCTGGAAAATGCTTCTTTTCTCCTTCTCTAACTTTAAAGATGCATCTAACTCTGCACTAAGCAGCAGCAAGGGGAGCCTGCACTCACCCGACCCCGTGGAGAGGCTCACGTGGCTGCGTTGCAGGCAGCTGTTGGGCAGCATGCACCAAGCAGGTGCAGCGGGCAACCTCAGCCTGGGGGTCCCCCAGCCCCCAGGGAGCCCACGAGCCACAGGTGCTCTGGCTATGACCCATGGCAGACTGTCAGGAGGAAGGTGAGAAGAGATCTAGTTGAGCAAGCAGCTTCCTCTGGTTTCACAGCTTTGGTGCTCCAGGGTCTTTTTGGTTTCCATTCTTCCCTCCACAGAGCTTAAGGGCAGCTGGTTTCTCTAAGATCACAAAGTGATGGTGACAGAGCGAGGGTGTAAGAAGCAGAGGAATTCACGTGGGGGAAACTGCAGAAGTCATGGGGAAAGTCACCATCCTCACAAACCTGCTTCTGCCTCACGTTGTCCAGCTGGTAAATGATGGCACTTCTCTGCAGGGAGAGCGAGCTACTAGCTTTCTTGCTGAGGTCATACTTGACATTTTTGAGCTTTTCAGTGAAAGGTCTTCACACTTACCAGAAGGGATGGATTTTGGGGAGGTTATGGTATTCGTTGTCTCCATTTATGCTTTACATTCTCGGATTTAACAATATTTGCTATTTCTGAGAAGCTCTGATAGCCAAGTCTTTCTGTCATACCAGACATAAACCATGATCATCTGCATAGCACATGTGTATGTGGATTTACCAGGAAGCTGGATCCTCTTGGGAATGCACAGAGCAAGCAAACATCAGGAGCACCCTCGTTTTGTCGGACTGAGGCAGAAGTTCCTACTCACACCTGCCTAGTCAGACTTGACTAATTAGATCACTAAAGCAGGATAGTAGTAGGATTTTACTACCAATTGCCTTCTACTGGTTACTGCTGGCAAACTACTGGCAAGCTCTGCTTGCCAGAAGCAACCTCTGTGTCCAGCAAGTACACAGCCATGATACAGGTGTTGGGAACAAAAGACAACTCTGTCAACGGCTTTTCTTCCAAAGAGTATCTTTAGTGCCCATGTGTGGGATCAAGTAGCCCATGTAAGGAAGGTATTCATATCTGTTTAGGAAATGTCAGTAAAACCAGCGCTCTACTTCAATCAGCTCTGTCTTTTTTGAACAGGTTGTTTCTTCAGCTCAAATTCAATATGGAATATGTTTTTTTCTCAGAGTTTCGTTCCAATAGATGTCCACAAGTGTGTTCGTAGCTCTGCTTCCCTCTTCATCAGGTGGGGTTATCTCACACCAGGCTCATGGGGAACAGTCTACACAATTTACTTTTTGCTAAGACTCTTTTTTAAAGATAACATTTATGCCACAAAGAATGTCAGTCTTTATGAGTAAGCTGTAGTTCTAAAGTTATTACATTCCTAGAACTGGAAAGTGTTACTCTCTCCTCTGCTATCAATGGAAAAAAACTCCCTGACAAGTTTTCCAACTACCATCGCCTGCGGTTGCAGAAATGCCTCTCACTCGGCTGTAGCTAATTGCTGCCAGTTAGACAGGCAAGAAGAAAGCCATGATTTCCACTTGTCAAGAATTTCTGAACCACAAACCGCAAATATGAACAGAACAAGCAGCTTCTAGCTTATGATATCGCATTTCCTGGAAAAATAAATAAATAAAGTGGCCTCTGTACAGATTTTTGTTGTTGCTGCCTGTCTCTAAGCCTTGAGTGCTCTGCACTGTCACTTCCATCTCCTCTCCTGACCCTTGATTCCTCCCATTCCGGTTTTGGGTCTGTCACTGGCAATTATCCATCATTTGAGCACTGACATGTAACTACAAGCAGAGGACACCTGATCTGTCATTGTGCTTGCTGATGAAATGTACTGGTGTTGTACACATCACAAAAATGCCACATAGAGCCCAGACAGCTTTTTCTATGGTAGGGACGTTAGCAAGCTAAATGTGAACAAAAGAAGAAGGAAATATATTTTTAAAGGCACAGTTAATTATACAAGCAACCATTTTTTTATGGCAAAAGCATTGCAAAAATTTTTTTTTTCATATTTTGGAAGTAATCATGGAAAACACATTTTCTGTTACCAAATTCAAATGCGTTCTTCAGAAGTTTTGGGAAGCTACTTAGCCACATAATGAGTAGGAATCATAACGTATATCTTCTCTGACCCATTACATCTAAGTAATACATACATCAACCTCAGAACAAACAGGCAAGCACTATAAATTGAATGATTAATATTTCTAATGCCATATCTGTCTTTTTGTGGTTATTCTACAAAAGTGGTTTAATTTCTTGAATATATCAATCCATTAATCATTTATTAGTTTTTAATTATAACTACAATCTCCAAAATGCGAAGTGAAAATATACATATATATTCATATTACTCTTCTTTCATTTGTGTTTAAGTTCTCAGATCTTGCTCATATTTCTTCCTTTTTTGCTGATAACATTGTGGAATGCCTTATTGATTGTGACTTGCCATCATTTTCATAAAAGCATAATCCTATTGATGTCATAACTTATTTCTGAGGTTGTTAGACATCATGTCATGGATTAGAAGGGCCTTTAATTTAAGTAGCAAGAACACAGAAAGCCATAAAAATCTCAAAACAGCAAATCTAACTTAATTTGTTATGACAGAAAGCGAAGATGAAGGAATTAAAACTGCAATGACTCTAATTTGAACAGTTGTAAATGTTCAGGCTTATGTGGGTTGAGTTTGAATTACATAAAATCAAATTAATTTTGTTCATAGTCTTTTTTGAGAACTGTATCTTCACTCAGTGTATTTAATGAGTTTGGTGAAAAGACTGGGTATTACCCCAGTCACTTAGCAGCGTATTTGAAAAATAAAACCAGAAAGCATATATAATTTTAGAAAAGTGCAAAGTCTTTGTAGATTAAGTTATTGGTAAATAAAGCTTGCAAGGTTCAACCACCCATCCCTGTGCTCATCCCAGGAACATTAAATGTCTCCCTTTGGGGCTTTCCATAGTTTAGGTCTCCTGGCTTATCACCACTGCATTGCATTGGTTTAGGACCAATACCTGTATCAGTGGCAGGTATTTCACATTGCACATTTACCATAACAAACACAGCCTCAGTGCTCTGCAGAGCTTCTCTGTGAAGTAATTTCGAATTAAGTCTTGGAGCACATCAGACTATTCTTAGGCATGGATTGTTGAAATCTTCTTTATATCTGATGCAGTGTGGCACTCTGAGGAATAGACACAAGGAAAACAATATCTTTCTCTTAAGTAAAAACTTTATAGCTCATTTCTGTATTCCAGAAAAATGCGCAGTATGAGCTGATAAATCCTCTGGAGTGTTTATGAATATGTGTGTCATTTGCTGCAGGGAAAGAAGGGATTGAAAGAGTGCTACGGATGTGATCCCATTTGTTTGTGCACAGTGGCAACTGTCAGCTTTAAAGAGAGCTCTTTCTTTTTGTTGTCTGCTCATATGACTCAGGTGAATATAGAGTTCTGATGATTTGTGTTAGGTTGGTATGGTGTTTGCTGATTCACATGAGTGGATAACCACGGACAAGAAGAAAGCTATCTTTAAAGAGATGAGAGGTAGTGCTGTTCAATAAAAACAAGATTCCTTTATTTCTTTCCATCCCGTTGCCTTTGCTTTCTACAGTGGTGAAGCTCTAAAGATGAAGACTAGCTTGCATAATGTAACGAATACATATAGATGTAAATATTGTAATGGTAGAAAAGGTTGTTACACAATGTAAAATAGGAGAATAGGGAAGAACAGGCAAACCAGAGACAATTCAGATGATGAACCCTGCAGATCTTTTCAATCTAGGTCTGTAACACAGGTATCTTCTTCCAGCCTAGTCACCTCAACTCCTCTTATAGTCAAAGGTTAGTCAAAGCCTATTTCTCTCCATTGATTATAATGGGAATGTGGTCTTAATTATGAAAACTCTGAATTAGTGCAGATGACAATTATTACCTTTTAACTATTTATTAATGTTTAGATTTAATTGAAGAGATCCTGCTCACAGTGATGGCTAGCGATTTGACTATATCTTTACTTAACAGCACGCAGCAGGCATACTCAGGAAAGCATCATTCCCTGGTATCACAGAGTTAAGTCATACTTAACAGCCCAGCCACTATGGATTCACTTGGCTTTCAGCGTAATAGTAATGGTCATGACTAACTCTCTTGGTATGCATGTGGTATTAACCTCCATTCCCAAAGGTACTCTGTCATTCAGCAAAAGTGAAACTTCACTTAACAGACACTTAAAATAAGATGGGCCCATGTAAATCTGTGCTGAATTATAAACTGTAATATACAACAAGGTCACAAGGCAATTTTCATGCTTACAAGGGAAAGAAAACAGCCTAATTTCTTAATTCATGACATGCTGTTGCACTCCAGCTGATACACTTGTTTATAAAATTACTACATATTTATCTTTACTGGTCAAACACTTCATAAGGGATGTTGATGGAAACCAGCTAGTTGTGCAGCCACCTCGCTGTGCTACTCTGTCTTTCCCTAGCTTTTTACTTTTCCCTTTTGCTGCCCTTTAATCTTCAAAAGTTTTCCCACTCTTTGTAGTTCACCAGAAAGGATAATTAATGTAAGTGGAAGGCTACATTAACATAGTAACTGGTAAACAAGGTAGCTGGTTCAGCTTGGGTTTCTCTGCACAATATTGAATTGTGTTAGAGATACAGAGATATCCCTTCCCAGACTGCTAATCTGTCAGTTTTTCCTTAGCACTGAGGAAGAAAGCAGTAGTTCCTGTGCCAAATGTAGTTTGCTATCAATTTTATAAGAATCGTTCGGTGAGTGTACAAGGGTGAAACCTGCACCATGTCACAACATTTGAGATATGCCTCTGCAGCATCCAAGGAAGTGTCTTGGGCAATGGAGAGTTACTCTCAGGATCCAGTTCAAAGCAGTGCTGGTGAATAAAATAATCTCAACTGCCCTGAAAGTTTATTCAGAACTGTTTCAAGGTTAGGAGAGCCTACAAGTACTTATCTTCAGTATTTTAGATGCAACCTATCTCAGGCAGCAGTATTACTTTAATTGAGAGCACCTGCCTTTTGTTCATGCTGCCATGGTGACACAGCGGTTACATAAATTAGTAAGAAGTGATCATTTCCCTCCTTCCTACAGTTTCCTTTGCCCTGTTCCACTTACTCCGCGAAATGATTGTACCACGTTTTCTCCTGTAGTGGTTTGTTTTGCTACACTTGAGTACAAGAGGGGGTCTACTCAACAGCTTCCATCGAAACCCCCACCCCCCGATAAGTGTTTCATGTATTCCACCGCCTGAGTTAGAGGAAAAATACTGCTGAATTTTTACTTTGTTTTCCATTTACTTGGCTAGACAGTGGTCAAACCAAATCACTTGTCTATAGTGGTTCTCACTCATTTCTGTAGGAGTTTCACTGGAATACAGTATGCACAGGCAAGCCTCTCTTCAAAGGAACACAGACTGAAACACTGACCTTTTCCTTATACCTGTCCAAAATGTGAGCTAGTATGAAAAGTCTGGATTCACTTTGCCTTTTAAAATGTATATAAGATGTTTATTAGCATGTTTTAGAGAGGGTGTGGCATGAAAACTAGAGCAGCTGCTCAACTGCTTTTTACCCTGTTTCATTCCATTTACTCGTATTAGCTAACAAACAATTTATAATTCAATTTTAGTCCCATTAAAAAAAAAAAATTGAGAAGGAGTTTTTTAATCCCTTTTATATTTGATGAAAATTGCATTCTGATATTTCCACAGCTCCCACAATATACGTTGATTTACTTTTTTCATTGCAAAGCTGTAGCAACTAGAGAAAAAAAAAAATAGTAGGAGAAACTAATCTGCCTATACGATACTGAGAAGGTTAAAGGTAGCAATTCAGACTCTCTTCTCCATAGTTTGCACTTGGTGGTCTAACTCTAGTACCCTGTCTTCAGGACAGAATTCTCAGAATAGTCCTAAAGCTTCTCTTTTTCTAATGTATTTATTCATTGCAGTCTTGGTTCTTCATGGTCTCAGCAGAGAAAGCCCTAGATTGCGACCTTCCCCTGTAACTTAAAAGGATCACTTACACAGGTTCTCAGCTGTATAAGAAAGGAATGTAGTTGGTGCATTAGGAAGGGGCTAAACTGTGAAAAATCAAATAGCAAGATTGATATCAAAGGGATGACAAAATGTGAATGAAAATATAAGCTTGACTTTGAACAGTCTTAACTATGTGCGCAACAAAATATGAGACTTACATAAACTGGAAAGTTTCTGCATCCTAAACAAGAAGTTGGCTCCCGGAAATTAAAAGCTTAATTGAGAAAAAATTGTTCTGGTATGAGTTCTCAGTTCTGTCGCCACTTTCTACAGCTAGTTGTTCAGAGTCAAAAGGGACATAGACAACAAATCCAGGATTTAGTCAGATTTTTGTGCCTTAATTCCAAGCAACATAAAAAGCCTAGTGCTCTCGGACCATTCACATCTGGGTTAACTTCAATCTATTTCATATCCGAATTTTCCTGGCAAGTAGAGTTTCACTTCTACATCCACACAAAAAAAAAAAGCTCTGCATTACTTTTTTGAGCCAGTGCAGGTAGGAGTGCAAGATTTCTGATACCAGAAAGACAGAGTCCATGTGTGATTCGACAGCAGTGGTTAAGACCCTCACAGGGAAAGTCTGAAGTTCCACCATTGGTGTTATATCTGTCTCCATACTGCGCAGTGAACACTTAAATATAGCAAAAAATGTTATCGGCAGATACCAGATAATTTTGTATCTTCATTGATTGTTAGGATGTAACCTGATGGACTACCTTTAAGGTAATAGTTAAAGTTTCACAGCTTGGCAGTGACTGGTACCGTAGCTCTGAAAAAGACAGGAGCATCCTCAGCGTTGACTCACCCATGAACACAGCAACGATGTGACAGAGACTGACACTGAGAAAATTATTGGGTGTAAAGCTGCAGGAGTTTTTAAAAAATACAAAAAATGAGAAGTGGAGATCATGATGTGAGACAAGTAGGGTAACAGGAAATGGACACCAAAATCTCAGAGTTCCCTGCACGTAATTTTGCTGTTCCACCATTTTTTAAGATTTGGAGCCAAATGAGGAATAAGGGATGCCTCTCTACAGCACAGTAAACTGTATCCGCTGCCAGTCTAGGTGACCTGCACTACACAGGTGGAAGCAAACGCTCTGAAAATAGATATTTTCAGATAATAATAAATATGAAATAGATATAACCAGAAAATAGAAGGCAGCAGTAATGCTCCTATTAAAACTTTCTAGTGTAGACGTGGCCTTAAATTGTGTACTAACTTCACCTCACTACTTCTGTACTACATTTTTTTCCTGACAGACCTACTTCAGCTATGTATTTCTCCTTTATTATTTAGAGAGAGAAGGACTGTAAAATGGATAAGCGATTCAACTATGGAAATAAGCCAGAACCCCTTAAATTATATGGGGCTATAAATACTATCTCCCATAGGATTTATATAACTTTCTAAGACCTGTCACTCTTTCTCCATAAAATTAGAAAGTCTTCAGTAATTACAGATCTGCTTACAACAGCAACTCCACAACCTGATCTGAAATATTCTGCCTGTGAGGCACCGGGGCCCAACAGCTCTTCAAAAGATCACTAGAAAAGAGTAGGAAGTGTCAGTGGAAACCTTTGGGTTAAATCGTAAACCAAGGAAACAGTTGGTGGCTTACAGTTCTCACTTCTTCTCCATTTCTCTATTACTATTAATTTTATTACCATGACTGTGGTGTAGAATACTGATGAAATTGTAAATGCATTCATCCAACGGCTTCTCTGAAGTTTGTTTTCTGTATCCTTTCTTGAATACAGCATCAATAAAAGTTATTGAATTAAACTAAAATTACTGGCTGTTTCAGTGTGGGTAGCTCTGTCCTTATCTGCAAGTTTTATGAGTGACAGAGCCTCCCTTTTAACCAGCAGGCCTCTAAATGAACTAATCTCCAAACACTTACATACCTGAAAATTTATGCAATTTCTGTCATTGTCTGCCTGACATTAAATTACAAACTTAAGAAAAAAAGTTTTGTGAATGGCATCTCTAAATGTTTTACATTATTCCCTGGGGTGCTCAAAATCTCGTGCCACGTTATTGACTGCTTTAATTTATAGAGAGGTAGCTAAACTGAATGAATGGATTACAGAGATTAGTTACTTGGATATAACTGAAGCCCCTGTTCTCTGTTTAGTCTCCTTCCTAAAGAAATATGAAAATGACAGCACATGCCCTTGCTATTTGTTGTTAAGCTCATCTGCATTTTTTCAATTATGAAATAACTCATCCTAGAAACCCAAGGGAACATGAATTATTAACTGAGCTAAGACATGCTTGTACTAAAATCTAATGGGTAATCACAAGATTAATATCAACTATGCAGTCAATATACCCTTTGAGTTTTATTCAGAAAAGACAGAGATGACTGTTAATATATGAATACACAATTTACTTATAATACACTCTGTTTTAATGCATTGAATTTTATATACATAGCAAACACTCAACTGCAAACAATTTCAATGACTTTTTAAAAATTTATAAGGATTAATAGAATATATAAAACCAAAATTACTTTATTATATATGGAAGGCACTGGCTTTAGACTGTTAAAATTAATAGAGATGAATAGGTAATATACACTGGCTTTGGACTGTGATGGTTGTTTTTCAGAAAGATGAAACTACATCTATAAATTTGAAGCAAACAAGACTTAAACACCCCTAGGTTCGAGACTGTTCAATGAAATGCCCTGCTGTGTTTCTTAAAATGAGGAAATTAAGCTCACCAACTTTTGATGGATAAAACCACCTTTCCACAAAAACAGAGAAGTAGAGAAGAAGTAGAGAAGAAACAGAGAATCCTGGCCTCAGGTTTACCCTATTTAAATCAGTATCACTGTTTTATCTTGAAAAACTGGTAGAGGAGCTGGTCACTTGGGGGGTTTTGTAATTCAATATCTAAGCAGGACTGCAGGAGTCTGACCATCAATGCCTAGGATGTTTGCACATCCAAAGAATTCGATATATTTGAAATATTTTTTTTGTAGTACAAAATTAAATTCTGGAAAATTGATTTTGTTTAGCTGACTTTTTTGATTTTTAAAATATTGATTAATTCATTTCAAAATGTGTGCAAAATAATTTATAGACTTGCATATTTCTAGGTACTATTTCAACTACCTTTTTCAATGATGTGTTCAAGAATGGTTTATCATAGTACTTGCTCAATTGATTTATTTCCAATAAAAGTATGCTATAAATAAATAGAAAAACAACTGGTAGAGCCTGATCTTTTGCAGTTTCATATTTGGACAAAGACTAATTCTACACAATCCCGTTTTTTTCTCTCGTTTTTTAAAAATAATTTTTGGGGAAGTGAGTTTAGCAGGCAGTTTGACGTCATTCATTTAGTAAGACTTCCTAATTATTAGTACTGGAAAATAATCACTCCCTAACCTAAAGTGTCTCATTACCACTTCTTCAATATTGCACTCTATTAACTGAATCTGTGCCTTGCTAACTTGAGCAGGGTTTTTACTTTTTGCATTTTAGATGATGGAGCACTCCAAAAGGTTTTTGAGAAAGACGGTGCCATTGGCACAACTGTCAATGCTGCTTTATAATAAAGTCTGCCAGGCACTGAATACGAGAAAACCCAGCTTATAGGGCCTTCATTCAGATCTGAAGGGACCATGTCCAGCCTCAGTGGTGACTCAGAAAAAGGAAATGAGCTCTCCATGGCCATATTGCCTAAGCTGGAGGGTATGTAACACACCAAGCTGTAACAATGGGGGTGATAGAGAGAAGGGGCCATAACTTTTTCCTTTTGCCCATAAATTAATCTTGTAGGACCGGAGGCAGAGCCAATGGCAGGTGGAAAGAAACTAGGTAAGAAAGGGTTCATCCCTAGGAGCTTCATTTTGCAAATACTCATGCAAATAAGACACTCTCCTTCGCTGACTTTAGTGTCCTAAATCTCAGTATTGGGGCCAGTTCTTTTTAATATCTTTACCAACAATCTGGAGGAGGATATCATGGGCACCCCCAGTAAGTTTGCAGGTGATACCAAGTTGGGCAGGAGTATTGATCTGCTTGAGGGTAGGAAGGTGTTGCAGAGGGATCTGGACAGGCTGGATTGATGGACCGAGGCCAATGGTATGAAGTTCAACAAGGTGCAGTGTTGGGTCCTGCACTTGGGTCACAACAACCCCATGCAGCGTCATAGGCTTGAGGAAGAGTGGCTGGAAAATTGCACAGCAGAAGAGGACCTGGGTGTGTTAGTCAACAGCAAACTGAATATGAGCCAGCAATGTGCCCAGGTGGCCAAGAAGGCCAACAGCAACCTGGCCTGTATCAGGAATAGTGTGGTGAGTAGGANGTACTCGGCACTGATGAGGCCCCACCTCAAGTACTGTGTTCAGTTTTGGGCCCGGCACTACAGCAGGAATGTTGAGGTGCTGGAACGTGTCCGAAGAAGGGCAATGAAGGTGGTGAAGGGTTTAGAGCACAAATTTTATGAACACATTATATAAGGAGCAGCTGAGGGAACGGGGGTTGTTTAGCCTGGAGAAAAGGAGGCTGAGAGGAGACCTTATCGCTCCCTATAACTACCTGAAAGGAGGTTGTAGTGAGGTGGGAATTGGTCTCTTCTCCCAAGTAACAAGCAATAGGACAAGTGCAGCCGGCTTCAAGTTACACCAGGGGAGGTTTAGATTGGATATTAGGAAAAATTTCTTCACTGAAAGGGTTGTCAAGCATTGGAACAGGCTGCCCAGGGAAGTGGTTGAGTCGCCATCCCTGGAATTATTTAAAAGACATGTAGATGAGGTGCTGAGGGACATGGTTTAGTGGTAACTTGGCAGTGCTATGTTAACAGTTGGACTTGGTGATGTTAGAAGTCTTTTCAAACAAAAATGATTCTATGATTCTATGATTTCTCTTCCCTTGACTTCAATATGGTCCTTAGACTTTGTACAATGTAGAGTGCTTTAGGGGCACTTAGTTTTTTACTCTTCATGTTCCCTTTAAACCCTACTAATTACAGTCTGCTTTCCTGCCATAATGCATGTCTCTCTGTGAAATTCCTTGGAACTGGTCTGCGCCATGCAAGTCTCTCTGGTTTTCATTTTTACTCTTCACAATAATACAGAACAATTTCCTTGCAATCACTGGTCCTACTCCCAGCTGCAGGTGGCAAGTGGTAACAGGCAAGTTGCATTTCTGAAGAGATTCAAATGAGGAATACATTGTGAATAGATTTGACAGCAGGGAGATTAACCAGTGTGTGGGTTATGCCAATGTGTGTTTCAAGCTAAGGTAGGTAACCATACAACTTACCCAATGAAGGATCATGTGAGTGTATATGCATGTGTTATTGTGTGGAAGGGTTATTACCTAGCTTCTGTTAGCACCCAGTACACCATCAGCTCTTATTATGAGCTGTCCATAAAGGCAAATGTGTCCATTGAGCTATTTTCAGCTACTCTACAAAATAGAAAGTGTGTGTACATATACATATGTGCATATGTATAGCTTTGTGTTGCTTTTTTTTTTTTTTTAACTAGAGGAAATGGCATAAACTACGTAAAGTAGCAAAACAAAGAAATAAGCAAAAGGTGTTACAAATTCAAGGTTATTCTGAATCTTCCTAATGGCACGCTGTGTCCTGCAACAGAAACGATGATCTAGCTGAACCACAGATCGTGCACCCAGAAGTGATTAATTGCTTTGGAAGGAGAAAAAAATTCCACTTCAGGGACTGTGGGATATGATCCTTTAGTTTATGTAATACAGGAGTCTCTCTGACTTTCAAAAGCACAGCTATAAGGTCTTAGCCCTGTTTCAGGCAATGGAAAACCATCCATTGAAGCTGTTGGACTCAGGATTTCAAGGCAAAGAAATTAAGAAAATACAAATTTGCTGAGCTAATATAAAATATGGAGCCACAAACAAAATATCAGTGAGAATTAATGGCTGCAATAGTTAGTGAATGACTGGTTGTTGGATGAATCACATTTTAAAAGCATGGTGGAAACAAGAAGTATCTAAACACTGATTTGTCTTGGTTTCTGCAGCATAGTTCCTATGAGGAACTATCCTTATGTTAGGTGGACCCCTACCAGTATAAATTTTCCTTACATTATATATACATATATATATATTACATTGACCTATCACTATGTCTGAGTTCTTCCCCTTTTTTGTCTCAAATCAACCTTGTTCTTGCAATTAGTTATTTTAATGTTTCTGCAAAAAAGAGTTAAGCAGGGTCCAAAGCAAAGCTGATCAAAATATCAATGTACAGCTCTTTGCTATGATGATTATTACAAGTTTCCAGTGCAACCCACAACTGAAAAAGCGAGTAGGACCTCGTAATCTTTTCAGTATCGGTGTTGCATGTGTAATGTGAAGCCTTCCCTGTTTTTGGTTTGTATGACGCTCACACATTCCACTGTGAGCCCTTGCATATGCTGTATGAAACACCGCAGCAGTTCAATGAAAACATGTAAATCTTCTATTCTGATTATACTACAAATTTCAAAGATATAAATGCATAAATGGCGTACAAGAGAAGACCAAGTGGGATGATTAGATCATCTACTGTATCCCATATTTCCGTGAGGTATATAAATGCTAAACCCTTACAAAATAACAACTTCCCTAATTAGCAAAAATTCATTGCCACCCCTATTGTTTCAATTAAAGAAACTATTTTTCATTTCCCTTCTGAAACCCTCTACGTAAAATGATTGGAGGAGAACTCCAGCTGCATTGCCCTCCTGAGAAAATCCATAGAGATTTTATCAGCATAAGATGTGATAACTCTTCTGCGGGTGCTATGTCTACTGAAACCCATCATTAGTATTTCTAAACTGTGCCAATTATACAGTGTCACTTCCAGTTATTAAAACTTCTCTTAGTTTCAACTTTTCAGTAAGGCATTTTTTGTGTTCCCAGGCAAGGAATGGGTTGCAGAGAGCAACAGGATTTAGTTGATTCGTTAAATTTGTGGTGATGGCTGTTATTTTTTATAAGACTTTAAGTAAAACTTAGGTAGGCTGTTTATACTCCTAGCTGAGCACCTTAGCTGTTGTTTATGCTCTTCCTCATACCTCATCTTTTTTCCTTCTGGACTTAGGGGTCTTTTTGCAATATGACCAGACTCCAGTGGGAGAGCTAGAAGATGTTTTCCTGCTCTAAACCTTGGGGTAAGAAACATCCCTACTGCTTGGGATTGTGGTAACAGTTAAGAAGCCAGGCACCCCAGATCCTGGAGCAGGGCCCTACACAGTAAACTATGATGTGAGAAGCATACATCCTCTTCTCAAGAGGTGACTTGAGACAGCAGAATGTGCTTTGAGTGATGAGTATTCCTTAAAAAAAAACCAGAGACTTTGTCACAGAACCAGATACCCACCTGAGAGTGCCACTGTGTACTTGCTTAGCTCATGCAAGAAAACAGGTCTTCTGGGGAAAGTACAAATGCAACGCTTTTATCACGTAAGCAATGTTTCAGTATCTCAGGTGGGTATCCGGGATACCCCGGTGAAGTAAGTGGAATATTTGCGATCACTAGGGTGCCTGAATTTCACTGACATGCCTCTGTAAGCTGCTAAATGCTCTTTGGACCTTGCCCCAGCTGCTTCACATAGCACAGAAGTGAAATTAAGTCAAATTGCTCCCTGTAAATTATTTACCAACATTAGCTTTAGGAAATGTCACTAAACTTAAACCACAGCAGGAGAGGTGCACTATAAAAAGAGAGATTTTCAACAAAATGGCAGTTTTACAGATTATATTCTTAAGAAGCTGCAGGCTTTTATACGCACTATCATGTTTAATGCTTAGTTTGGCCCCTGCTCTTCAAGCAGTATTAAACCAAATTTTTCTGGGGAGCCACTGCAGCACTTTTCTCATCTGTTCAGCCATCTGGGTCCTGTGGTGGCATATATACGGTATATCATAAAAGAGAAGTGCCTGGCCTCTTCTCTGGGCTGCCACATGCAGGGCTGGGGCGGCAGCGGGGGAAGAAGTGTGATGAAAAGGTTTGTAAAACCACTGGGCAGCATTGCTTTGTGCTGCTAAAGGGATCTGCTGCAGCTGGAGGAGAGAATTAACTTCCTTTGGAAGAGAACAAAGAGGAATCAACAGGGAAGAGAGAGGGAAATGAAGTGACTATGGAAGGGCACAGTTGGTATTTCCACTAACAATTCTGGCAGCAGGCAATGTCATCTGAACTGTATTCTCTCCATTAAAAGACAAGTCCAAGAAAGCAAAGGAAAAAAGCTACTATGAAAGATGCTAGCAGGGACCCAATTGTGGCTGACTCCAGAGTGGATGCATCCAAAATCTTGATCCCTGCATGCCAAGGAGGTGACAACTGAACCCACAGCCCTGGTGCTCACAGGGGTCTCCCTGTACACGTCCCTGAAGGGCATGTCTCTCTTTGGCCACAACCCAAGGGTGCTGGAATCTCTTGCAGACAAAAACGTCCCATGGGAACATTAAAAGGCTCCATGATAAGACTAACCTTCCAAATGCCTCAGCGGCCTATTAGACATACTTGTGCAGTGTACGTGACAAATCCCCAGCCAGGGCACCAGATGACATGAGAGTCGCTTGGGAGCCTTACAGAGGCAACGGATGGGGCTGTCTAACTACAGACAGCCTTGGCTCCTGGTTAGTGACTAATTTTTCTTCTCTTAGCAAACAGCCTGTGGGAGATAACTAGCCTGTCAGGCAGTAACCTACTCCTGAGCTGTGACTGCCACCGGCTTCCCTGCTGGGAGCAGGTCCCCTATCACAACACTGACTGCAAATACAGAAGGGTGCACATTGTGCTTTATATATACATGGTCTTTAACACTTAGCCATTTGCAGACCCTAGATATGGCAAGCTGGTGTATCTGAATTTCTACTTTGTGAATTTAAACCTACTGACACTAGGCTGGCTTTTTTAATCTGCTGTTTGATGAATAATTTAAGTCAGCATGTCCACTTTTATAACTGCTTAGTGAACTGGACCGGAGTACCAATCTGGCTGAAAAGCAACCTGCCTAAAGCACATCAGTCAGGGCAGCTCCTCATTCTGGCTTACCAAGTAACCACATAAACGCTTGTGCCATAACATTGCAAAAGGTAATTTGGGGACAGAAATGAGTGGCTGGGTTGCTTTTTTTTCTAGAAGTGCTGGCTTATGGTGATCTAAAGCATGTGCTGAACTGTAGCCTTCCTTGCCTGTTGCGCAGTGCCTTCAGCATAGATCCCAGACTGTTGGGATTTTTTTAACCACAGAATGAAAACTACTGCCCTAAGCATAAAACAAAGCAACGGTATGCCCTTGTGCTGACTTTGACTCCCTGTGAGTAAAACTTGTTAGGATAAACTGCTCCTCTGGGAGTGTTTCTGGTGGATAGGGCATTGTGTGAGTACTACCTGGGTTGTACCTAGTGGGCACAGCTGACAGGAAAACTGGTAAACACAGCGACCCATGCAGCCAGAGAATTCTTTCAAGAGCATGATTTAATGTGGTCTGTTCCTCAGAATGTTGTTCTGAGCTCTTCTGTGAAGAACCACCTGGGGACATATGGTGTTCATAAAGTGCTCTTTTGGTATCCATTGCATTCCAGAAAAGACGGAGGGCTCTTTGCCAAAAACCGGAGACAATGTCTCACTACTATGCAGCTACAGCCAAAGACACCATGGTGGTAAGGCAGCCGTGGAGCCGAGGAGGGTTTTCAGAGTTATTTATGCCCACCATCCCCAGAAATTCTTCCCCTCTCAATTTCTGAAAAGCAAAAATTATGAAAAATACTTAGCAAAAGTAAAAGACTTTGTAGAAGTAACCATATAGGGTGCTTAGCCCTGCTAGATTCAGTCCTGAAAAAGAATAATTTACTTCCAACTCCAAACAACCACCATCAGGATGCTACTAAATGACCATATGCCTCCAAAAAAGACACTTGCATATGTTTATGACCTACTTCTGCCACCCTTGCTCATGTTGACAGCTGCTTTGCTCCACCAGTAAATCCAACCCCCCAGACTCAGGGGGCTGCTCAGAGAATTAGAAGTTCCTGATGGGTCACGTTGGCAGAATGAGGTTTTTAACAGAGAAGAAGGGGGAAGAATGTTTCCTAATTTCTCATGCATTCCTCAGTTTGAGTGTGTCAACAGATGGAGTGGGGATTAGTTATAAAATAATGTGGCTTCTTAGCTTATGTAAAAAGCAGTCTTGATGTGCTGGGGATTTTCTGATGGCTCATTAAATGTACTCATGCAAACTAAAGGATGCTTACAGCGTAAGTAAAATGCTCATCTTCAGTGAGTGTTTGTCTTTGATAGATAATGTCAAGGTGATGTATACATGTTTAGAGAAACACGCAGAGAAACGTTGGCAAAGAAATAAAATCTTTTATTTGTTCTTTATAATCTAGCCTGGAATTCTCGCTGTTGATGTGAGGCGGGAGTTACTACTTCTCACTATGTGTTTCACATCCCGCTGAGGCTGTCTACATGGCCTTTTGCAGACTGACATATGTTCCCTCTGCCTTTGCTCTGAAGCAGCAGCCGTGTGGCTGTGGCTGGCATGCCACGCAGTGCAGGTATCTGCTCCATCTGCACGCCAGGGTCCAAGGTGCAGGGGCCACGTTGTGGCAGCTTGGGGCTGATCTGGTTCTGTGGCTTACAGTCTCAGTCTGCTGCTTGCCAGGCTCTGTTAGACCAGGGAACAAGCTCGTGTAGCTGAACAGGCCGATAGCCTCAACCTCCAAGGATACAGGTAAAATGAGAGATGAGAATTATTACTTTTACCAGGATAATATCTGCAGTGAGGGCCCGAATTCATGGGCAATGTTTAGCATTAGGCATTTCTACCACGCTGACAATGTTGTTCCTCTCCCTTCTTCTCCAGCCCCCAAGTGAGGGGGCTGGCTTCAGTTTTGCCCTTTGGGACTCCTTAGGAACCTAAACCAAGGACTGATTTGGGTGAAAAATGTCTGAGGAAAGGCACGATTTTTCTGTATGTCAGCAAGATCATTTCCTTGATTCAGTTCACAGGAACAAACACATTTTAGACCATTCTGTAAGGGTCTTATTGCTCTTAACCAAGTTAAGAGCACTCTATAGAAATGCTGCGTGATCTTCTCAATGCCATCATTTCCTAGCTAATCTTCCACTGGAAAGCTGACCACCGTGCAGGAGCACTGCTGTTGGCCTGCTACACAGATACTGAACTGATGGTACCAGGATCCATTCCCTTGGTTAGAGGTATTCTTCTGTGTTTCAGGAGGTACGGTAAAGACGAGAATCCTGTGCACCTCCACAGCAGAGAATTTTATACGTGAAGCACGGGCTGAAGGGCTAGAAGCCAGATGAGTTGAGGAGTCCTGTTAGGTAGAAGTAGGGCACAGTTTTATCGTCGCACAAGCACTCAGATCAGTCTGGGTTTGTGGCAGTGCCTGGGAAAATTTTTCCCAATAGCTATCTTCTGAAATTTAATATAGCACCTAAACTGTGACTTGGTATCTATCTTACATTTGTTGGCTGTCTTCCACGATTCTTGGGAGTGGTAGAAAAGCTTTAGTATTTAGGAAGAATGGAGGAATATCAATAGAGTCTTCAAATTCATAAAGCCCATTGTTAATTCTTTTTCTCCCTCACATATACACACTGATTGAACCCAGTAAGTTCCCTAATTATTCTTTTAAATAACAGCACTTGACGTTTTCCCTGAGGGCTATGTAACAAGTGTGGCTTTACACTAAGAATGGTGTCATTAATAGATTAAAAGCTACACTAATGCATGTAGCAGCATTAACGGGATGGGTGAACTAATTTAGGTAAAATGGGTGGGTTTTGCTTTTGTTCACCCACCTTTTGTAACTTAGATTTTTAAATGATTAGACAGGACACAGGAAAAGACAATTCTTTCCCCCATTCTTCCTGTATTTTCTCTTTTCCCCTGATATTTTCATTTTCAGCTCTGCTCTGGTTTGTCCTCCTTCCTCTTCCTCTCAAGATCTATTTCTTCTCTGAAAAGAAAACCAACAGCCTTTTACATATCCTGGTGGTTAGTGTGCAAAAGGAATAGCCCCACTAATGCTAGTACTCATCACTTTCCCTGTGATAACTCTATAAATCAAGTAAGTGTATACTCTACTTGTTTATGCTTTTATTATGCCCATTTTATAGAAATAATGAGGAGATAGGAGGAAACCCTATTTCAAAGCACTGCATTGAACAGCTCACTATTACATTAACTTCTCATGGACTTCAGACACAAGTGTGAAGCAAGGCCCCTTCTTGTAAGCAAAATTATGTTTCTCATGTGTCAGATTTAAGTGGGGAGTAAAAGTTGAAGACTAAAAGTTGAAGTGACGGAGTTCAGCCTCCCATGTTGTGCAGAGATGGAAGAGGAAGCCTGATTGGTATCTATGATGGTAAGTCTGAAATCTGATGTTTACTCACAAAATTTTGGTACTGTGCCCCAGATAAAGTTTACAGATGACCAGTTTACTAGATGACTGCTTTGTTTTGTCCTCTGTGAATCAGCCAATGCACTTATGACAGCAATCAAATATTTGCACTGACTTTGACAACTTTACTAAGTTGCTGCCTCTCTAATTTTCCTGAGATCCTCTGCAGCAAAGCTTCTAAGCCTCAGGTTTGTTTTGCAAATCTGAACTCTCTGCATTAGACCTCATGCATGCCTCAGCCTACATGTAATCTACAGGGGAGTATTTTTCAACTTTGCCAAAGACCCAGCAGAACAGACAACCAAATTTCTGGACCTTACCAGGCCAGATATCTTGCTAAATGAGTCAACAACCCTCAAATTTCCTACTATGAGATTTTTTTAAGAAACTTTGGATGCTACACATTTTTATGAGGTATTACTTATATTGAAGGGGAAAGCCTGATGGATTCCAGCTTGTATGAACAAGAAAATCTAGGAGAAAATTAAGGCAGACAGACTGTCTTTTACTGGCGCTTTACTAAATGACTACACAGGTGACCATCTTTGCAGAACCGCAGTTGGAGGAGAAACACCAGATTAAAGAATAACACTGTGGGAAAGTTAGGTGAAATTGCAATAAAAGGAGGAGGAACTATAATTTGATGTGGGAGAAACAGTGTTTTGGATAGAAAGTGGCAGGTATGGACAGAACTAAAATTTAATAAGGGAAAAGGAAATCTTTGCAAAAGAATGTTCCAGAAGTTTGATGTTTTCTTTGTAGAGGACATTCCAAAGTAAATATTTAAAAAATAAATGTAGGAAAAAATAACCCTGACAAAAATCTTCTGACCTAGACTATTAAACCTTTTGGAGACGTATTTTTTTATGAATTAGCTCACAGCTGCTTGCTACATTTAATTTTAAAGTTGATTCTTAATTCCTGATTAGTATTTCAGGCAGGATTTTTCCTTGCATGATCATTTAATTTAAAAGAAAACGTGAGCTGCTCTTGTCAGTTAGTTTTTCAAGCATTTAGGTGTTTATGCTGTGACCCTAAAAAACTATGTGTGATGTTGCATTTGAGGCTAGCTTAGGCGATGTCACATGTTTACTCTGGTTCTCTGTGAATTCTGTATGACACACTGTCCTCCTATGTTGCTTTTACTTATTCCTCCATTTTATTTAAGGTATCTTACAGAGCCTACAGCTACCAAGCAAAAACTGCAGACAGACTTCCCATAAGCCGTAAGCATTTTTCCCACATCACATCACCACTGAAGTACAAAAAAAGTTCATGGGTATTAGAAAATCATGGTGCGTGTGTCAAGCTTTAGTGATGAGTTATGCATGCCTCTTGCAACAAAGAGGATCCAGTCGTGTCCAAACAGACAACTGGAATTATAGGTCGTTGCAGAGACAATTTGGGGCTGGGATCTCTGTTAGGTGTGGATAACATGGGACTGTCAACTTCTCGTATGTGCATGCTGCCGACCTGAGCGCGCTAATGGGGTGCTTCAAAAGTATAAAGTAACAGCCACAGTTTAACGCTTCTCCTGGATGTCTTGTCAAGCTTCTGCGTGCCTGAATTTTTGCCTACTTCTATTAGCCCTATCTTGTACTCCGGGCAAACTGCATTCCTTACTGGAAAGACAGGGGTAACCACACGCAGGACTGGGTGCTGTAGGAGAGGGTTCAGAGGAGAGTGTGTTCACAAACATATTACACCAAGATGTGCTCTTTAGGTGACAAGAAAGGTGCTTTTTTTTCCCTCCAGATGCTTCATTTCATGTATTGCTGAAAGCTATTTTTTAACATAAAATTTCTTCTTGAGGATTTCAAGTGCATCTCTGTCATCAAGACTGAAACAAAAAGTGCATAAACGCATTTCAGAGATGCACACAATTTCCCAAATAGCTGCCATTAATCTGTGCTTACTGCACATTCCTCAGAAAAGCAAGTATTTTAGGACACCACTGGGGCCCTGAGGGCGCTACCAGGCCTCCCCGGCTCCGACAGACTGGCTGTCTCCCGCTCACACCCCACCGGCCATTTCTGTCCCCTGTACCCCACACAGTGTCTGCACCTGCCTGCGGGTGCCCGGGGACATCCTCAGCCATGGGTCCAGATAGGTCTGGCCTGGCTCCAGGGCCCCCAGGGGTGGCACGGGGAAGGACAGGGGCCCGCTGGCCAGCTCGGCCTCCCTCCATCCCACAGCCTCCCTCTGTCCCTTGGCCTCCTGCCCCCATCATGGCGCGTGGCTGCCTTGGACCCTGCACACAATTGCTCACCTTTGGTTTCGAGGCCTTGTTTGTATTCTGGCAGGCATTTCTGTAGAAAGTCATAGTTAATGTTAATTAACAAGTAATTAACATGTTAATTAATGTAATAGCTGTTCCCAAATTCTTCCAGAAGAAAAATACTCTAAGCATAATATCCTGGTTTGAGGTAAAACAGAACCAATTTTCTGATTTGTAATTTTACTTTTTAGCTGGGCCTCTTCTAACTGACTAAAGTCTGAAATTAACAGCATATTGTTCAGAAACTGTTCACTCTCAGAGTGATAAGACCTGATTATACCAAGGAATGGTATGCACAGAGGCTCTTGCTTATACTTATTGCTATAACAACCAAGGTCAGCTAACTTCGCTGTTTGTCCCGTTAGAGGGTCAGAAGCGGAGAAATGTAGAGGGGTCACACCTATAGGGAGGGGTGGACAGAACAGGTGACCCAAAACTGACCAACAGGGTATTCCATCCCATATGCATCACGCTCAGTATAAAAGCTAAGGGATCAAAGGGACAAGGGGGCTCTGGCTCGCGTTTTCTTCTACGGCCGACGTCTGAGGAGGACCCTGTCTGTTCGTCTGCCTTCAATCGCGATCCGAGCACTCCTGACTCTA
>VYZM01005191.1:476943-663812 GCA_013398915.1 Dromas ardeola
TACTCCTGCTGGCCACGCTATTCCTGATACAAGCCAGAATGCTGTTGGCCTTCTTGGCCAGCTGGGCACACTGCTGGCTCATGTTGAGCTGGCCATCCACCAGCACCCCCAGGTCCTCTTCTGCTGGGCAGCTTTCTAGCCACTCTTCCCCAAGCCTGTAGCGTTGCTTGGGGTTGTTGTGACCGAAATGCAGGACCCGGCACTTGGCCTTATTAAACCTCGTGCCATTGGCCTTGGCCCATCGATCCAGCCTGTCCAGGTCCCTCTGTAGAGCCTTCCTGTCCTCAAGCAGATCAACACTCCCACCTAGTTTGGTGTCGTCTGCAAACTTACCGAGGGTGCACTCAATCCCCTCATCCAGATCATTGATACAGATATTAAACAAAACTGGCCCCAAAACTGAGCCCTGAGGGACACCACTGGTGACCGGCCGCCAAGAAGATTTCACGTCATTAATCACAACGCTCTGGGCATGGACATCCAGCCAGTTTTTTACCCAGTGAAGAGTACACTTTATGCCATGATTCGCCAGCTTCTCCAGGAGAATGCTGTGGGGGACGGTGATTGGTGTCCTAAAACATGTAAAACACAGGTAAAAAACATGAAGCATAACATTATGCCCCATCCCTGGAAGTGTTCAAGACCAGGCTGGATGACGGTTTGAGCAGCCTGGTCTAGTGGGAGGTGTCCCTGCCCATGGCAGGGGGGTTGGAACTAGATGATTTTTAAGGTCCCTTCCAACTCTAACCATTCTATGATTCTACAATTCTACGATTCTATGAACATAATAGTTCCCTACATGATGCATAAGAGCAGTTTCCTTCACAAGTCAGATTATGTGATATTGAGCCAGACCAAGGAAGGTTTTAGGCAGACTGATAGCAATGTCAGAAAAAAGAGGGTCATGAAACTGAGACACTAATGGGGACAAGATACAGAAGAGAATAGTTCCTGGATACTTGCACTGAGCTAGCTTCTGGCACAGGATCAGGCTAAACTGACTTCATGTCTTAGATGCCAAAATAGGTTTAGTACCCATCTCTGCAAGTTTGGTGCTTAAGATAAACACTGCATGTATCTTCAAATGACATACATAAGGGCAACATGATCCAGAAAGCAGCTGTTTCCAATTATCTGTCAACTGAAGAGGCTATTGAATAGACATTCACACACCTAACATACATCAGCAGAATCACAGTGCCAACGAAATGGAGTTTTCTTTCAAAGTAGAGATGGTGGTGTTATATCTCCCTTATTTATTACAAAATAATGGTGTGAGCGCTTACCCAGAAAGTGAAAAACTTGGATCTATCACCATCCTTAACTCAAGGAGCTCCATGACCATTTATTTCACTTCCTTCCTACCAGAGGTGTCTGTCAACAAGACTGGTCTGAATGAAGGAATTTTTCAAACCTTCTGTTGAAACCCAGGCCATTGTGTGAAGAATTCAATGAAAATGACAACTGGAAAATGTCAGTAAGGGTCAGATTAGGGACAGATTAGGTGTCCATGATGTAGGTATCTCCATGTGCATGAGGTAGCTAAGCCAATGGAGCCCAGGGAGCTCTCCAGCTGAACTCATGTACGTACCTTCTTAAGCATGATCTGAATAACTCTCCATAGTAACTGGATGTCCCCTGTTTTTAATGAGATTCAAGAGCTCAGTATTTAATTTTCCCCTTAAGATTTTTAGTTTCAGACCTTCTGCATTGAAAGTATGACAGGGCAAAATTTCATACGTATGCAAATTATCATGGCTGGCAGTGGAGCTCCACAGATGCCCTTATTCATGATTAATAGGATTGCAAGGAGAAAGGGGGAAAAGGCTGTGAAGACATAGAAAAATCAGAGAATAAGTACACAAGAATAATTATGAGGGTATATGACAAATATGACTTCTCAGGGAGGGCGACTGGCACAGAGTTGCCCTCCTGCAGAATTCCCTGACTGCAGAGAGAATTTCAATGAATGTCTTTGACTCACTGCTCTGCAATTCCACTAAGAAGTGGGACTTCAGCAGGGATCTGAAGCAGAATTACAGAGTACCTGCCACACAGAAAGGAAATTTTATATGAAAAATGGTAGGAAAAAATGTGAAAGGGATGACAGGCAGAAGTCTGGATGGTCAGGGTGATATTACCAATTGCGAACAGTCCGTGTATAATCGTTTCAGTTTCCATAACAGAAAGACATTTCTTCTTCCACTGCAGTGAACAGCAAAATCTAACAGCTTTCTCAGTTTTAAGAAAAAAAAAAAAAAAAAGTAAATAGTGCACGTTCAGTACATTCAAAGAGACAGAAGCTACAGGGAATATTAGATTCTCCAACCACTGTCACTCACGTGCACCTTTTTGGTTAATACCAGCTGAAGCGCATGAGAAACCATTGCTGGCTGCTAGTACTGAGCTGTTCTGTGAGTTAACACAGCAGGAAAAGTAGCCTGGTTCATCAAGAAGATAATCTGAAATTAGAGGCAGGGAGTTAGAGTGCAGTGCATGAATTTAGAGCACAGGGAAGATAATATCGTCCGATGGCAGGATAACGTTGCTAACTCTAACACGCTGTCCAAGTCATTAATGGGTTCCTTGATTCTAAGGCTAGAGAGGACCATTAGACCCTCTAGTCTGACTTGGTACAAAACATAGTCTACAAAATCTTCCAGAAAGAAGTCAAGTCTTTGAAGGCATCATGGGAATGAACCAATCACTGTCCTTAGCATTTGTTTCAGTTGTTAATCATGCTGGTGCACTTTTAAAAATGAGCCTGACACTTCTCAGGAGGGTTGCTGTTTCTTTCAATGCCTTTCATTTCTAGACAGAGAGTTCTTACTGCCTGACTTACTTTTTTCCTCACTAAATATTAATTTAATAGAACTAATGCAACTTGGAGTCTTTTTTTTTTTTAGCACCTGATTTGTGACTATCTATGTAGGACATAATTTATGCCTTCATTCTGGCTTTCTCCAGTTTTGCAAATCTCTACACCCATGTATGGTATTCTGGTGTCAGTCTTACAAAGGCAGAGGTAGGATCTCACTAATATTCTTATTTCTTTTCAAACATCCAAAGAGCTATTTTTCAAAAGCAACACACCTGGCTGTGTCTACACTGAATTCCATGGTGCAAGCCTGGTCTCTGTTGTGAAGCACACCCTGGATCTCACCCTGGGGGCGTATGAGTTTCTTCTTAAAATACTTCTTAAAGTAACAGGCAGGAGGTCCAAACATATCCAGGTTTCACCAAATCTCACAGTTAAGATATGGTCAAGGCATGTTTCCCGGGACAAGGACTGTAAAGACTGTAAAACCAAGACTATAGGTTCATACCGTTTCATAAAACCAACGCAATTTTGATTGCCCTTTTTAGCTGGAGTTTGATTTCAGAGCATGAACTTTTGTTAAAAGAAATTGAAAAGATGACAGACACATCAGGCCTTCAGAGTGACCTTTTGGATAGTGATTATTGCTGTAGATGTCACGAGAAAAGCTATTGTCTGTTGGAGGGATGGCAAGAAAGGAAACATCTAGAGTGGGACTCATCTGACCTAACTATGTCTACATCTGAGCTAGGCTCCCTTTCAAGTCAGCAGAAAGAAAGTGACACTTTTTGTGTGCAATTCGTCTAACCTGTCTTAAATATCTCTTTAATATACCTGAAAATCTGCCTTCTCTTAATATAAAGGGAACCAAGGTTAGGTAACTCAAATACAGACATAAGATTTTAGACAGATGAGTTCTGCTGCAAGTAATTGACCCTGACCAACTTTCTTTACCTATTTTCATCACCTTGAGGGCATGCAATTATATTCTGGGAGGAAAGAAAAATGAAAGTGAAAGATCACAGTAGGAGGTGTTAAATTCTGGCAACCCTTGAAGTATGATGTCTTTGAAATTTATTTCTTTCCCTACTCTGACTTGAGGGAAAAAATGCTGTACATGTTATGCCTCTAAAAAGTGTCAAATATATAACTTTTCTACATTATAATTTTTTGGGGAAAAGAAAGGGTGGGAACGATGCTAATTTCTTTTGCTGGAAGTTGTTTGATTTTAAATTTTACATGTCCTGTAACCCATGGTTCAGTCCCTAATTCATCCTAAACTCCTAGAAACTACTCTTTAATGCATGTTGTGTGTTCAGCAGAAGGTGAAAGGAGGCTTAGTAATTTATTTGATGCAGAATACAAGATACATTTTGAGTCCTCCACTTAAATAACTGTGCCCCTGATTTCTTTTGGGCTTTAACTCTAGTCCTTGACTGGCAGAGGAAAATTAAACTTTACTGGAGAAAGTTCTTTTTCTACAAATGTTAAAATTTTCTAGAACTTGAACTCTGAGTAGCCAATTAACCATATGTCTTGAAAGCTTACCTGGCACAAATATTCTCATGTTTGATCAGAGTTCATCCACCACACACATACTGCAACGGACCCTGAAATATTTAAATGTGTTCCCTAGCACTTGCTTGAATATCTTTTGCCCACAGCACGCTGTACAGAAGATAAAAATAATGTATAAACAGATGCTGGCTATTTTTTGGCATTTGTCAAAGTCACCAGTAACTCATTTCCAGCGGGTTAGAACATATGAATACACCACATTTTTTTATAATGTGCTCCCTACATTTTAGGCTAAGTTTTGCTTGTTACAAACAATTTATTGGTTCCAGCAGACATGATGGCACAAACGCAGCAGTCAGAACACTCAGATATGTGTAAACTGGCAATAAGTCTAGACTACTACAAAATCCATGCACATTTTAGTTTAAAAAAAATTCACAGTCCCAATTTTTTCTGACATTTGCAGGTATCATTGCTTAAATTCATCCCTTTCTCCAGGCTTAGGAAGCCTACATTTCTGTCTCAGGATTTTGAATCTTAGAATCATAGAATTGTTTGGGTTGGAAGGGACCTTTAATAGACCATCTAGTCCAACCTTCCTGCTATGGGCAGGGACATCTTTCACTAGATCAGATTCTTCAAAGCCTTGTCCAGCCTCACCTTCAACCCTTCCAATGATGAGGCATACACAACTTCTCCGGGCAACCTGTTCCAGTCTTTCACCACCCTCATTGTAAACAATTTCTTCCTTATGTCCAATCTAAATCTCTTTCAGTTTAAAACCATTGCCCTTTGTCGTGTCACTACAGGTCGTGTGAAAAGTCTCTCCATCTTTCTTATAAGCCCCCTTCATATATTGAAAGACCACAATAAGTTCTCCCTGGAGCCTTTTCTTCGCCAGGCTTAACAACCCCAATTCTTTCAGTGTTTCTTCAGAGGAGAGGTGTTCCAGAGATCTGATCATTTTCATGCCCCTCCTACAGACTCACTCTAACAGGTCCATGTCTNGTGTCACTACAGGTCGTGTGAAAAGTCTCTCCATCTTTCTTATAAGCCCCCTTCATATATTGAAAGACCACAATAAGTTCTCCCTGGAGCCTTTTCTTCGCCAGGCTTAACAACCCCAATTCTTTCAGTGTTTCTTCAGAGGAGAGGTGTTCCAGAGATCTGATCATTTTCATGCCCCTCCTACAGACTCACTCTAACAGGTCCATGTCTTCCTTGTACTGGTGACTTCAGAGATGGATGCAGTACTCCAGGTGGGGTCTCCCCAGAGTGGAGAAGGGGGGCAGAATCACCTCCCTTGACCTGCTGGCTACGCTTCTTTTGATGCAGCCCAGAAACTAATGGGCTTTCTTGGCTGCAAGTGCACATTGCCAGCTCATGTGTAATTTTTCATACCCCAGCCCATATTGATACTAGGGATTGCCCCAACACAGGTCCAGGACATTGCACATGGCCTTGTTGAACCTCATACGGTTTGCATAGGCCCACCTCTCAAGCTTGTAAAGGTCCTTCTGAATGTCATCCCTTCTCTCTAGTGAACCTACCTCACCACTCACGTTGGTGTCGTCTGTAAGCTTGCTGAGGGTGCATTCAATCCCACTATGTTATTGATGAAGAGGTTAAATAGTACTGGTCCCAATATAGGCCCTTGAGGGACACCACTCGTTTTGGTTTACACTTGGACATTGGGCCATGGATTGTAACTTTTTGGACGTGGTCATCCAGCCGATTTCATATCCATTCCATTCATCAAAACCATATTTCTCTGATTTAGAATGTTGTGTGGGATTGTATCAAAGGCCTTACAGAAGTCCAGGTAGATGACATCCATAACTCTTCTCTTGTCTGCTGATTCAGTCTCTGCATCGTAGAAGGCCATTGGTTTAGTGAGGCATGATTTGCCCTTGGTGAAGCCAATTTGGCTGTCTCTGATCAACTCCTTATCTACTACATGTTTTGACATGTATGCCAGGAGCATCTGGTCCATGATCTTACCATGCACAGAGTTGAAGCTGACTGGTGGTAGTTCTCAGTGTCCTCCTTTTTACTGTTTTTAAAAGCAGGTGTGAAATTCCCCTTTTTCCAGTCACCGGGGACTTTACCTGACTGCCATGACTTTTCAAATATGATAGAGTGGCTTGGCAACCACATCAGCCAATTCCTTCAGTATCCTGGAATACATCTCGTAAGGTCCCATGGACTTGTGCATGCTGGGGTTCTTCAGGTGGCCTTGACCTTTATCTTCTACAATGGAAGAGACTTCGTTTCCACAGTCCCTGCCTTGAGGTTCAGGGGCTTGAGATATGAGGGATTACCATTGAAAACTGAGGCTAAAACATTGTTGAGTACCTTAGCCTTCATCGTGTCAGTTGTCATTAGTTTCTCAAAGACAGCTCTGTGTGGCCAATCCACTCTTCTACATAGGGGGCAACCAACCTCTGCCCCTCCTTCCTTGACTGTCCTTTCTGAACAGTCCTTAGCCTGCAATCTGGTAATCTCTCATGTGAAACGCCATTTCCACTCTGCCATGGGTACAGACTACATTCCTCGTTGTGTATCCAGAACTCAGGTAAACTCTTCTGGAGGAAGCATTAGTTAAATGTGATCTGTACAATCCCATTCTTAGGTGATCTGACGCACAAGACAAATGTGTGTCTCTAACCATGGGACTCTGGGATCATACCAGAGTCACTTGAGAAGATCATTTCATATAGGCATTCCTCTCCATGCACCTAAAAATCCCAGAGAATCAAAGGAAAATCCTCCTGGAAAGGAGCTCATGGGATAATACAGTCTTTTCTCTAGCTCAAGGAAAAAGCAACTGTACTTAAGTTAGTCATAACATATGTTTGCAATAAAGCAAACAAAATATTGCTGAGCAAATTCAATACTTAAGGGGCTTCATGCAGGCAGGTGTTACATCTCAGTGATTGTTTTCTATTTGTTGCCTTATTAGAAAGGAGCCCCACTGTGTAATCATCTATTTTGATATATGCTTTTGCAGTAGAAACCAAATCTTTATTTTTCCTGCACTGTTCAAACATGCCTTTTCAGAATAGTTTTGAATTTCACACATTTCAAGGTGTTTTGTTAAGCAATCTAAAGAATATTCGCTATTAAATTTAGATGTGTAGCATGTTTGATAGCATGCTGTC
Organism: Dromas ardeola; assembly: GCA_013398915.1. Taxonomy (NCBI): domain Eukaryota; kingdom Metazoa; phylum Chordata; class Aves; order Charadriiformes; family Dromadidae; genus Dromas; species Dromas ardeola. The sequence goes on from VYZM01005191.1 coordinate 484,441, forward strand.
TCAGGAGCGATTTTGATTGCTTGATTGTATGTCCTCAGGCTACTTGGTAGCAGGAAGTGGCTTCTCCATTGGAATCAAATTGAAAAATAAGATTTCTTTTTGCCTGTATATATTCATGATTCAGAGCATTGAATAAACTGCATTACAAGTTTATGTCTCTTAAGATATTGTGCTCTAAAGAAAATTAACTTCTCTTTTCTGACAGTAGTGATAGTCTATTTAAAACTTGTTCACTGACACTTGTTTTACTGTATGGTACGAAGTGTTTTCTCAGACAAGGAAGTGGAAGGACTCGATCAGCACCTGCCTCCAAAATATTTTTGAGCTTGGTCAAACTGCTGTGCTTGGTGCAAGATGAGGAGGGGGGTGGCAGAAAAGACTTTCTGGAGGTGCACCTGTTTCCATCTTTGTGACTGAGGACTGAGCCTGGTACCATTACAGAAAGTTGTTTTTAAAGTTTTCAGCAAATAAAACAGTTTGAAGCCATTGGTGTTTTCCGATGTAAAATAAGCCATTTATTTGGCTTTACACAATTCTCATTCCCCATGGCTGTCCATCCAGACCCTTCTGCAAAGGTTGCAGCATGCTCTATCACTTGGAGAGAGCCTCTCAGAGCAGAAAATATGTCTCTGCTTTCATCAGCCTGCTGAAATAAATCTGAGACAAACTGTTCGACAGCATATGGCTCTGTTCGGGCACTTTGAAAATCTCCAGCTCCATTAGCTTTTGGAGCACCCGCTCTGCGGGGTGTGAAAGCTGGAGCTGGCATACAGCAGCAAACTGCACACACTGGACCGGTGCTTCAGCCCTCAGTTTGGAAGATATAAAGCCAAATGCCCGCGCTACCTGTAATAACTGGGAGCTACCTGAAGCCAGGGGTCATCTTGCAAGGGCAAGCCTGCTCCTTGGATTAAGCTCACCGGAGGAAATTTCTCCCAGAATCTTGCTGTTCTCAGGCTGACTCTCACAGCTTTATGGAAAACACTCCTGTGTTTTTCGTCCTCGTGGTTGCAGGCTCCCAAAGGACTGCCCTGTGTGTGTATTTAAACACTTTGTTTGGATTCAGCCTCTTTTTGGAAGTAAGAACATGGTTAAATGAGTTAAATTAGTCTAGACCCACTTGAAAAATGAGACAAGCCTAAAAAATTAAAATAATATGTTTACTCTTGCAAAGCAAAGGGGACGGTCTTAATTAACAGGTTATAAACTCAACTGAAAGTCTCAGCAGCTAAATCTAATAAATTGCAAAATTAAACTATACTTAAGAAGAAGGTTCTTAAACAGTAGCTTTAGTGTCTCAGTCATGTAAGGGACATTTCTTAGGGTGGGAAACGGTTCTAATCATCTCCTGCCTTCACCCCAGGGAGCTCATATCATTGAGGTGTTTTCTGAGCATATTTATTCTCCCCACTTTTTCTTACCATACAGTGTGTTTCTGCATTTCTCTTTAAAACATCCATCTTGGTTATTTTAGCCATTACAAATTCAGTTTGTGGAGTGAGATCGCATACAGTTGCAGTACTATTTATTTTCTGTGCCATTTTTTTGGACACCAAATCCACAGTGAAACCATTCATGTCCCTGGTTTTCCTTCAAAGTAAATACCAATCTGTGTACCTTAAACAGAACATTTCCTTTCTTAAACAGAGCAATCCCTCTAACTCATAGAACATCTTCCCAGTTAAAGCATATTCAAGGCTGTTATAGTTCTTTACAGGGATATATAAGGAGTATCGTATATAATTTCTTTATATGTCACAAGAAATATTTCGTGCTATCAAACTCAAACATCCTTTCCACCTTGTCTCTAGCTTCTCAAAGAGAGTGAACATGCCATGCTAATAGTGCAGATGACAGACTGTGTAGAAGGGGTTATGCCTTCCTCACCCCTCATCCATTTCAGCATTCAGCATCAATTGATACAGATATAAAAACTGGGTGCCTGCTAATAGACTAATAAATAATAAAATAATAAAATAATAAAATAATATAATAATAAACTAGATTTGAAGGGGGAAAGGGGTAAAACTAGGCTCACTAGAGATAAGCCTGGGGCTGGTATGCCAATGTTTGAGGGACGGTGTGATAGCGAGGTCCTTCAGTCTGCTCTACGATGTGCTGAGTACACTGGAGCACATTTGAAATGTCCCTGTACTAATGTGTGCAGCACCTTAGGCACCTCAGTGGAGGTAGGGGATGGAGATCCATGCGGCAGCAAAGACATAAGGGTTGCCGATGCGTTAGAAACCACGAAAGCACCTGAGAACTGTCACATAGGAATCAGGGCTTCTCCCCCCAAAAAAGTGGCGGGATCAATAGTCCAACTGAATTGCATCTACACCAATGTATGCAGTATCAGCAAAAAACACAAGGAGTTGGGAGCCATTGTGCCACTGGAAAACTATGATACAGTCACCATCATAGAAACATAGCGGGGACGACTCACCAAACTGGACTGTGGCAATGGATGGCTATAAACTCTTCAGAAGAGATAGGCAAGGAAGGAGAGGGGGTTTCTTGTTATACGATCAGCCTTTCTAGAATTTCTATATGGTGTTCAATAGACCTAAAGCAGAAGTAGTCAAATAATGGAAAAATGCACTGATAAGTTTAATTTGTGATTGTGGGATGCATGATGTCCTTTGTCTCATTGTGTTAGTAGTTCTTGAGGCCTTAGACAATTGCTTGCGAGAATATTAGCAAAACCACTTGTTTTCAAAAGCTCCCACTGAATGACTGAACAAATACCATGTGACTAGGTGGGGCCCAGTCAGATAATCCTGCTTAAAGAATTGTTAAAGAAAGTATTGCAAGTGATACAGAGGCTATATGTGAATAATTGTTAAATGCATAATTGGAGCAGTTTTGAACTGAAATCTGTTAGGTTTTTCCCAAGAAAAAAAATGTTTTTTCAAGACATTTTAAATAAATTATTCCAGCTTTTAATGCTATGGATATCTTTGGTTAGTAACATTGAAATGGAAGCAGAAATTTCGGTGTCTAAGACGGAGAAAACATCCAGATCCAGATCTATCTGATACTAGTAAGTCACCCAAGTTCTTTACTTACTAATCTGGTTTTCTGTTGAGAACTCAATAAAATTCGAAACCTTTGAGTTTGACATTTGAAGCCCTGGTGTGGGACATGACCTTCTTGCAGTCACCCAAAGTTACAGCTAAACTCAGTATGTTCTGTGCAATCATCAAGAATAGCTGAGACAACTCGCGAAAGACATTTTTGTGTTTCTTTGTGATTCTTGCATTAGAAATAAGAACTGCTTGCAACTAAAGAGTGAATCTCTTCTGACTGTCATGGATATTCAGTAACACAATTGAAAAACAACTCCACATGCATAGTAATGCTGAAGAGATAGAAACAAAGACTGTTCTGTGTTAACTTTGATTTTCTAAGGCTCTTTGATGCTAGTCTGATATTAGTGGGAAATTACATGCTATGCTAGCTTTATGCTAATTCCACTGGTGTCAGTTAAATTCTGCCACTAGAAATTTTGGCCAAAGGAGAAATAGACCATTTTTAATATAATTCTGAGTCCTACGATAGCAAAGTTGAAGGCTCACAGGCAATCATTCCACGGTTTCCAACAGCAACAATGATTCATGTTAAACACAAGTAGAATGTAGCAGAGACTGAAATGCAGAATAGCAAGACAGGAAACAAAAAAAAGGAAAAAAAACCATAGACCGATCTAAATTAAATTTAGTTGATTAATGATATGTTATGAATAAAACGGGTTATAGTGTAGCAGAGCAGACAACTATAAATACACCAGGATTAGGAGAGGGCAAATATAAGGTGATATAATAAATCTTTTAATCCTATGCTGCACCTTTGGACTCAACGCTTATAAATAATAAATACTCAGTAGGATATAAAGAAGACATAGGCATGTGTCCTGTATTCTATTTACAGAATACAATGCATACACTTGCAAACATCGATTACACTTATGCTTTAATTATCTTGCATCTACCTGGTGTTAACGGTAGGTCATACAAGGTTGCCTCCCATGGGAAGTATATAAGATGATATGGAAAAAAAGTGGGAAATTCAATCATGTCTTGCTCACTGAAACATTCACTTGGTAATTGGTAATTGACTGAGCTTGAAGATTATTTTGTAAAGATATACCAGTAGTCACCCCTGGCATAGTCCCAGATCCCTTTACCTGTCTACCTACCTAATTATTTTTTTAAGTACTCAGTTGATCTTCAGTAAGAGTACAATTATCCCCTCTTATTTTATAAGACAGACTGATTTTCCATCAGAAAGGAGAGATGTGCAAACTAAGAATTTAATTGAGTACTTGGTTGTGCCAGGCCAGCACACGGTGCATGAACTCCATGCAGCTCTCACAGAATCCAGCCTGCTTTGCTGCCTTTAGCAGTCGTACAGATAGAAGTTGCCTCCATTGGTTTGCACATCTTCAAATTCATTGTTTCTCATCACGTTTAAAAGATTTTTCTCAGTGCGCTTTTCCAGGGCATAGGGCAACGTAGATGTATTTGAGCTTTTCCACGCACTGGAAACAGGAGAAGTGTGATGGTGAGGTGTTCCCCCAGAGCTTGTCTCACCAAGCTGATGCTACGTGGACTTTCCCAGGAGCCCATGACCCCAGATTTCCAGCAGCATGGTTGCCCAGGTCCTGCCTGCTTTTGAAATTGCAGGCAAGTAGCAGGATGAACTACCAGGTCTGAGGCTTTGGGGTCTGAAACTTAGCCTGAGGAAAATTTTCAGAGCAAAGGTGTGTGTCAGAGACCCAGACAGACCCAGAATTCCAACAGTGCTATGGACAAGTTTCCATGGGAGCCCTCACTCTTGTTGATCAGCACTGCCCCCTTTGTAGGTCGTCATTCAAAAGGAAGGCTATTTCACAGACTGTGCTGCTATTCTTCATCAGATAAATTGCCCTCACTTCAGTTTATTCATAATCTTTAATAATGCAGGTGTTTCTCAGCAGGCATTTTTCTTACTAACATATTAACCCTGACAATCAGACCAATGGATGAATTAGTCTTGCTTAATACAGAGACATAAAGGAACGGTTCTTACATGTCCTGCAAACTAATGATGCCCATGTCAAAAGATTAATGCTACTGCAAGAAAAATGGGAACAGGAAGAGAGTGATAAGAAAAATTAAGGAGATATACATTTAGAACTAGTTGTGACTAGGGTTTATAGTAATATAAATAAATCATCATAGATTTGTATGCTTATTAAAATCTCTTTAAGGAAGTCAGAACTACTTGTGCCGAATTTTTTATTTCTTAAATTTCAGAATTAAATAAAAATAAAAAGAAATGAAGCAATGAGCAGGGCAGTGGTGGATAAACTTTAAAAATACTCCACAGGTAAACAGTGCAATAAGTGAGATAAAACCCATCAAATCTGGTAAACTGAATAAGTAACTTAAAAACAGTTTGGGAGAATAAGCCACAGCTGCTGGTGTCATCCTGAGTCATATAACGGCTTATTACACAAGTTGCTAGGGCATAGCAGAATGGAGCAGATGTACTGGTAAGCTTTGATGTGCAGTGCAAGAGGACCGGAAGAAAGCGCTGGCACAGAGCTGCAGAGGAGCATTTTCACACGTAGGAGGAAGGCTGAAAGCACTTGCAAAGAGAAAATACCTTCATACTTAGATCTGCTTTTCCCACAGAGCCTGAACTTAACTGTCCCTACCCACGGCAGCTGCAGCTAGAGCAGGTACCTATTTGCTGGTAGCCACTAGGTCCATGCTTATGTCCTGCAAATAGGAGGTCTGGAGGGAATAATACTAAGTCAGGAGCGCATCACCTTGGTTAAAGCACTACTATTTCTCATTAGAGAATGAGTAAGCTTCACCTACATGAGTTCAGAGATGCACTGCCTACTCTCACTTCAGCCTTCCTCACCCACTCCCACCCCTGATGATGAGGGTGTTGTGCTTGGGCAGCTGTTTGAGTCCAAGAGATACTTGTGCACAGCCACATGCCTGACAGATTTGTGGAAGCTCACTCATCCAGGCAGACAAGCCATCAAAATCCTAGGAATGGTTATTTATGAGAAATTTTTAAAAATAAATAAATAACATTTCAGTAGAACTATGTTTCATTTTCTCATGAGGTCTTCTCCAACATCACTTTGCAGTAGCTAATAGAAGAATCCAAATCAGCTGTCAAAAGGCTATTTATTCCTACCTGCAAGTACATGTCTCCAACTAATGAAAATACCACATAAGCCTCTGACCTTGTAAGTTTTGTCCTAGGCAGGAACACAGGAAATTCGTACATAAATCATAAGCTTCTGTCTCTGAAACCTCTTTCCCATTCTGAAAGACCATTATTACGGTCAGAAAGCTAGCATGGAAATATCATATGATATTGGTTTGGAGAAGTTATAGATGAGTATAAATGGTGGCTTCTGTTATGAAGTCTCAGGTGTCAGTAAGGATCAGTAATAAAAAAAGGCACACCAGCTCTGCCTATGCTCCACTGCCAGCTGATTGCATTTCTATGTACAGCTTCTCTTTCTTTAGGCAATGTAAGCACTCCAGGCAAAAGCTCCATTTCTTGTCTCAATGGAACCATAAGCAATAAAAAGCAAAAATAATAAATAACAAAACTCTACTCTCCATCTTCCTAAAGGTATGCTTCTGGAAAACAAGTGTTAGCAATTCTATGATCAGCTTTACTGTATTTTTATTGTAAACCTTCTGCTAAAGGCTATGCTAAATTCTCCTGCCATCTACATACAGGGTGCATATAACCTTACAACTAGGAACTTTCTGTTCCTGAAGTTATATGAGGCTTGTCTACATAACACTTTTCTTATTACTGCAGAGTAAATTAGAATGCAACTTACAGTATATTAATAACCCAGTACCCCACGTGGATTGTTACCTAATGATGTATGTAATATATATTAGCCCACAGTAAGAATTATATCTCTTTTCCTACCATCATGTGAGAACCAGATTCCCCCAATGCTGAAGCAATGATGTTGTAAGCTCTTGATGAGCCTTAGGAACATTAGGATTGCAGTGAGTAATAATTATAAAACAGCTAGGAATTGGTTTGTTAAAATATTTCTATAATGTATGTTTGTTGTGAAGATCTCATAACTTTGACAGCCAAGGACATTGATTGTATTCTTTGGGTATTTGACATTTAACAAGAATGGTAGAAAATGTATGTCAAGTATAAATGATACCATCTTCTGTATATCTACTTGTCTTCACTAAGACTCTTGCATCTCCACAGCTCACTAAAAACTGTTTCTTGTCTTTAATTGTGGTCTTAATTATAATGAACAAAGTGACCTTGGTAAATTTGGTCTTTCAAACTTCTATTCCCGTCAGGGATAATAGCCAATAGGACACTCTGAGCACTGACCTTTTCGAGGTCTTTTACAAGATACCCTAATAATGATGTTTTATAATGTATTTTGCTCCCTTAGAGACAGGATAATTCCTCCCTGCAGCTGATATGCACTTATGGTCCACACAATGAGTCAGCAAAGAGCAGTGAAGAGATCTGTAAGTTAACACCACAGCTTGTGCATTAAATTCTCCCCATTGACAAGCCCCAAGATCCCAGGTGAGGTACACAGACCTGCAGCACAGCTGTAAAATGCAGAGGGATCCCTTTCAGCTACCCAACCTCAATGTCATGTTATGAAAGACATCTGGACGTAGTGAAGAGGTGAAAACTTACCTTGTTTATGTGTCAGATAAGCCTGGTTTGACTTCAAATGAATCATTCACCAAGGGGAATATCCACGAGATAGGCCACCACTTACAAGGGTAGGAATTCCTTAAGGAAAGTGTTTACTCAATGTATATGCTGCTAAAAGATCTATATATTATTCCATCTACTGCCTTCCAGAGTGCTTTATCTTATGAAGTTCAATTATCTTTTCAGAACAAACCCATTCAGAAAGTGTCTTTGTGCAGCTGACAGCACAGAAGATGCTTAGACTGATTCTGTTTTAAAAAGAAAAATCGTGTTTACCACCCACACACTTATTGGAGTTAAGGGAGGAGGGACATGACATGTAATAAAGACAAGATTAAAGGGGTTTACTGTAGAGGGTACCAAATGCAGGAAAATCTTGCAGTGGAGAATATTTGAGTACTCAGGATGTCAGAGAATTATTTAAATCAATTCTGAACAAATTCAGCATTTCCATTGCAGAAATACAGGTTTCTAAACCTCTTCTATCAAACTACAAATCCATTTTATGGCTTTGTGATATAGGGTCGCTTCTTCAACTCTTGATGTTAGAAGAGACTTCATTCACTGCATATAAGGAAAACACAGTAAAGATCATGCTGAAGAATGTTACTCACATAATACAGCTATGAGCAAGGTCAACTCAATGTCAACAACCCAGAATGAAAGAAAATTGGTTAGATGGGGAGTTACGAGAAAGTAATAGCAGAATAAATATTGTGCCGTTGTCACAAAAATTATGTATTGTCTGTTCAAAGATGATGGGATATGATACTACATTTATTCCAAAGCAGCCATTGTACAACAGGTACTTCCATCCTTCATTTTTGAAGGGGAATGAGCAAGCAATTGCAAAGGCCCTCAGCATGCCTGAAGTTGCCATGTGTTGTGAGTAGACATTCAGCAAAGAATAGTTAAATACAACTTCCTTTCTTTAAGAATCTGCAACAAGGGGTTGTCTGATATCGTGGCTGCCAAAGTCAATGAAAGGATGATGAACTGAGTCATATTAATAAATGAGTCTAGGATTTGCTTAGTCAAAGCAGCACAGATTGGCTTCATGCTGCTGCTGCTGCTATCTGGCTTCTTTCTTCACAGAAAAGAAGGATCTTCTCTTCCTTGTGTCTGTTGAACTCTTTCTGCTCTCTTCTTCCTCCTGGGTCAGACGGAAAGATCAGAGAGAGGCATTGTTGAGCAGTGCACAGTACCTCACACATCTGACCTTCAACCAAGCAGGCAGATTCCTGCATCAGCTCATCACCAGACCTCAACAGTGAGGCATCCCTAAGTCACAATAAACAGAGGTGAAGGGATGCCTGTTTTCCCTGCTTCTCCCAGGAAGATGAATACATGGGCACACTACCATTTACCTGGGAAGAAGCAATGTGGAAATGCATTTAAAAGGAAATACAGAAACTAGGAGTACCACTGGAGCCAGCAAGCCTTCTGGGGTGGGCGAGAGCAAACAATGGCAGGGTTATGTGAAAATCATCACGGAAATGTAGGGTTCATCTGATGTGTATGTAGGCAGTATTGCTGTGTGTACCTCTACTGTTGTACCCTGGACCCAGAGGCAGCCAGTTTTCCCAGAGATTGTTGCAATGATGCCATTTACAGCTGGCAGGCCACAAAAACATCCAGCTGATCTCCCTGTTGCTTTCTTTACCTCCTAGGTAGTAGCTATGTTCTGTGTACGACCTTAAAAGCACATTTCTATATTAAAAAGATTTTTGTTAGTGAGTCAAGAGAGTTCACGTAGCTCTGAGACATTTTCTGTGGATGGGAAAGCAGAGCTTCATGCAGTTATAGCTTGGATGGTGAAGCTGCTTAGTGGTGCTGCTCCTTTATCGAGCAATAGCGTACCTCTCGAGAAGCCTCTATGAAGAAGTAGTGTTCCTCTTAATCAACAGAAATCTATTAGGTCTCCATAGCTTGACAGCGTCAGGACAAAATGTATCTCATTCTGGGAGTGGGGAGACTTTATGATAACACTTCAAAATATCAGCGGTGGTATCTGTATTATTTGGGGGTTTTGGAGTAAGTTTCTTCAATCATAAAACTATGGAGGGTGCCGAGGAACTTGGCTGAGGTTGGAGGGCAGGCAGCGATGCTAAATGTTGATATATACTGTGGCAATGCAGATACCATTTATTTTGTTCTGAAGTCTGCTACAGAAATAATACTATACATAATTTCAAATGCTCTGGAGAGCTTACTAAATATTTATAGACAGTTTTGGTTTAAATTTTCTGGAAAAGGTTGAGTTGCATCACAAAAAATTCTCTATTTTATTGCAGCCAATAACTTAAAAAAAAATCTGGAACTTATTTTGGGGCTGATACACATTTCAAAAAGTAATATATACAGTACATATACATATATACATGTATAAAAGACTCCAGCATTAGATCTGTAAACAGCCTATAAAAGGAGAAACATATTTAGACATTACTCACAATAGACTATTCTTGCCAATAATATATTCTGAATAACTCCATAGACAGTTGCTGCTAACTGAACCTTCAAAGAACATTGGGTATTCCATGAAAGAAAAGTAAAAAGATCTTGTTCAGCAAATGCAAAAAGACGTATGATGCATAAAAGATAAATTTTTGTGAAAATACCCAGCATTCTATTCCATGTCTTTTCATCATGAAGATATGTAAAATAAGATCAAAAATACTGTGAAATAAGCAACTACATCCCTAAATTGTTTTATATTTGAATTGCCTAAATAATGCTAAACCAGACTATTATGAAGTGGAGAAGTTCATAGGAAAGTGCTGTATGCTGTAGAAAGGATGAGAAGAAGCTTGGTTTTCCTTTGAAATGGAAAATGTGTTTATTCAAATTAATTCATCATCAGAGGCTAGCAGCAGAAATGAAACTCAACACTTGCACAATACAATTGCAGTTAGAAGCAAGCACAGCTCAAAACGCCACCACCCATTTCTAGTGAAGATCAGGTGGATTACAGCATTTCCTTGCTACCAGGTATTTTTCATCTTCACCTAACCATTCCTGCTATCAAGACACACTGGCATTTGATCAATCTTTTGGTTAAAAGCAATCATAGAATCATAGAATCACTCAGGTTGGAAAAGACCCTTGGGATCATCAAGTCCAACCATCAACCCCACTCTACAAAGTTCTCCCCTACACCATATCCCCCAACACCACATCTAAACGACTCTTAAACACATTCAGGGATGGTGACTCCACCACCTCCCTGGGCAGCCTATTCCAGTGTCTGACCACTCCTTCTGTGAAGAATTTTTTCCTAATGTCCAGTCTAAACCTACCCTGTTGCAGCTTGAAGCCATTCCCTCTTGTTCTATCGCTAATTACCTGGGAGAAGAGACCAGCACAAACCTCTCGACAATGTGCTTTCAAGTAGTTGTAGAGAATGATGAGGTCTCCCCTCAGCCTCCTCGTCCTCAAACTAAACAGTCCCAGCTCCTTCAATAGCTCTTCATAAGATTTATTCTCCAGGCTCTTCACCAGCCTCATTGCCCTCCTCTGCACTCGCTCCAGCACCTCGATATCTCTCTTGTATTGGGGTGCCCAAAACTGGACACAATACTCAAGGTGTGGCCTCACCAGTGCTGAGTACAGGGGGACAATCACCTCCCTACTTCTGCTGGTCACACTATTTCTAAGCCAGGATGCCATTGGCTTTCTTGGCCACCTGGGCACGCTGCTGGCTCATATTCAGCCGCTTGTCAATGAGAACCCCCAGGTCCTTTTCTGCCAGGCAGCTTTCCAGCCACGCTTCCCCAAGCCTGTAGCGATGCGTGGGGTTGTTGTGGCCCAAGTGCAGGACCGGGCACTTGGCCTTGTTGAAGGCCAATGTTACAATGAACCGTAGATAATACATTAGCTGCAGCTCACATGGATGACCCTTCTGGCTTTGTACACTTTGGCTTTCTAACCTACACTTTGGCCATTAGACCTCTTTGTTTAAGTACAAGGTATTAACTAGCCTCTATTTCTCAGCTCATTGTTTCTGTTCTGGCACAGGCTGACTTGCCATGGTGGGTGGGAACCATATTCCATGTCACTGTTCCCTCGGAGGAGCAGGGGTGTCTGAGGCCATGACCATTCTGCTGGGGTGGTGCGGGCTGGGGACTCTCCGAGACCAGCGCCACGCACCCACTTTTGCCAGTTTGTAGCCCACCTCCCACTCTGGAGGGCCCTCAGGGCACCTGCACCAGGAAGGGCCCAGCAGGCCCAGCCCAGAGAGGGCCAGAGGACAAGCAAGGTGTAATACAGCAAAGCCTCAGCTGGTCGCCTCCACAGTGGTGTCTTTGGCTTATGCTTAATGGGTAACAGGGTTTTTCCCATGTTGCACTACAGTGTGGATTCGAGACTGAGGCCCCTTTCAAGTGTTTAATTTGGTTAAGATGTGTTAACACTGACAAATAGATCCTTCAGGGGATCTTTTGACCAGTATGACCAGTTTCCTGCCAGCTGTAACATCCAGCTTATATAAATTCTTTCATAAATACATCGTCTCCATTCTAACACTGCTTGGTTACCTTCCGAAGGCTGCTCCAGGAACTTGACCCTCTGGTACGTGGAAACCATCTTCTCACATCCAGGTTAGGATTTTTCTCCGATGACTTAACTCTGCAGCATTATACTTATGACAACTTTTTACTTTGGCTTAAGTAGGTCTCCATCCTCCATGATATACCATATTCGCTTCCCTGGTCACAGTTATACATCTCCCCAGCTATACCAGCACTCTCTCTGCTGTCCCTCCTGTCTTCATCCATTGCTATATGCCTTTCTACAAGATTTTCCGCTTCTTGTACTCCCATTCTCCAACAACTAAGTGGAGGTCATTTATCAGAAGAAGTCCTCTTCCCCTGAAGCCTTTCCTTTGGAGAAACACACCCCAACTCCCATGTCATAGATGCTTAGATTGGATATTAGGAAAAATTTCTTCACTGAAAGAGCTGTCAAGCATTGGAACAGGCTGCCCAGGGAAGTGGTCGAGTCACTATCCCTGGAAATATTTAAAAGATGTGTAGATGTGATGTTGAGGGACATTGTTTAGTCGTAACTTGGCAGTGGTAGGCTAACGGTTGGACTTGATGACCTCAAAGGTCTCTTCCAACCAAAACGATTCTGTGATTCTATGATTCATGAGTCTTTGAAGCAGAGGAAGAGTTTGGGGACAGGGACATGGGTGATGTGAGTGTGTGAGTGTCCATGGAAAGGCAGGCTCCCTGCCCCCACAGACTGCAGCAGCACAACAGGCTGTAGTCCAGCTGTGGGACAAGAGAATAAGGGTCACTCAACCTGCAAAGGGCAGCTCCACAGACGGAGGGACGCTGGCAAGTGCAGGACAGCATCAGGTGCACTGGTAGCAGAGCACAGGCTTTCCATCATCAGGTCCATTTGATGCCCTTAGCCATCTGTTTCTATGGCAAGTACCTAATCTGCCTAAAACATTTCCTGACTACAGGCAGAAACTTCAGAAAAACAACTCTGACCACAAGGAAAAAGGACTGATCGCCTTCTCAGCAAGGACAAATTGTTTAGGACTTTCCTATTCTCTGCTCTGACCCTTCTGGTCACTCTGTCTTCTTTTAGTATGCACAATGACTATAACATTATTCATCATACCCCTGGATCCTCCCGTGATGTCTAGAGCTACTTCCATATACCACAAAAGAGCTATGCCGCAGACTTATGCCAAGCATTCTTGTAACTACTGCTGTGTATAAATCATACCTGATACTGGCAACACAATTTTCCTTTCTCATAGCAGTATAATATTTTTATTAGGGAATGTAAATCTAGATGACAAAGGGCCTTGATCTCCCGTCCTGCTGGTGTTCTTATACCATTAACACTCTTACTTTTATTGGATATGCCAAAGTTCTCTTTTAGTATTTTTTATTGAGGCTGATTCAGTATTCACTGGGCAAGAGGCAGACTGATTTTACAACATATTTCTAGGGCAGACAGACCTTTTGAACCTGTGCCACGTACTCAAATGCTCACCTAGCAGACAACTGTATAGTCATCTTCTGTTCTGCTTTCCTGCATCTTCCCAAATGAGAATACCAATTGTTCTGCTCTCAACTTTTGATTATTCACCACCCCCTCAAAATCCTGGGATTTCCCGTTTCCAAATTTTCACCTGCATCTTTACAGGGAAGCACAGATGCTGCTGACAAGTGAGTTCTTGAAGCTAACCATGCAGCCAAGCTGTCCCACAAAAAACAAAATTGCCACATTTCAACACATGGTAGTTGGCTTCCACCTGAGACAGCAGCTTCCAGCACCTAGTGCTTGCCCGCTTATTTCCATATGTGCAGCTTCGAAAGCTGTGGCCGTCCTTAGTTTGTGGCATTAAACCTGAAATCTGTGCACTCCAGAGAAAATACACACTAGTAACAGTGTTAAATAATCTCTTTGCTTAAAAAAAAAAAACCACATCAAAAATAAAAAAAAAAAAAACCACAAAACCAAAACGAACCAGAAGTCCAACTCTTCTCACATTTGTTTAACTTCTCTTTAGCGGGTTGCATAGCTGTGTTGCAATACCACTGTTGCGACTGTGAAAATATAAACCTGTCACCCAGCTCCACTTTTAGCAAAGAGATCTTACGGCATTCCCACAACATAAGCAGCAACTTAGCACCTGCCAAGTCACAGCATCAGCCTCAGTGTGATTAGCATCACCTGTTTTAAATAGTCAACAGGGGGCCCCATACAATTTTTCAGGCAATTTTCTGCTGAATTACTCTTAAGCAAAGCTCCAAGGAATGGTGAGAACACATGTGAAAATGTGTTGCCCTTGGTTTTGGGGTGGCAGAGATCCTTCTCCCCACATTCTCTTCTGAAATCTGTGTTTAATTCAAACTTCCTGGCGAGCAATGTGTGATTTGTGTGCAATGTGTGCACACCGTGGCAACCCAAGCAGCCACAGCGGACGGCAAAGGTCATTCTGTAGGGCACCGTGACCAGTCCAAGCATCAGGGCTATTGAAAGGATGACGCCCTAGACCTGTTGGATATATCACTATTTCTTGCTATTCTCTGGATAGAGTCTTTTCTTCACTGCTGCAAAAAGAAGACGTACTTTCGCAGTACATTGTTTAGCGGTCAGTTCATTTGTCAGAGGACCTTCCTAAGCCAAAGGACAGTTTTGTGTCCTCTGCAGAGACTTGAGCTCCCCTTGACACACAGAAAGATAAGATCTTTTTTAGAGATAGTGGAGACCACACCCTACTTTTTGGAGCTGTCTTTTCACTGCAGGATTTTGGTGACAGTAGGGAGGGAATAAAGAAGCCAGGTCTACTACAGCTGGTCTGGCACTCTGTAACCCAGGAGATTAAACTAATGTTTTGCCTGTCCAGAATTAAAACTGTTTGGCAGAAATATGTAGAGCTGCTGAAATCTAAAAATAATTCCTAGATTTTCATATTTGCGTTGTTGCAAGGAAATTCTGGTTTTGTAAGCCTCCTCTGCCCAATGAAGCTCTCAATAGACAGTATTTTTTAATTAATGTTAAAGGCAGGAGTGTAGGATAAGGTGAATATTCAGAATAAACAACAAGCTATAAACGGCATTCATTTCAACTATGCTTATTTTCTCCCAAAAGGAAGAAAAAGTACCTGCCATATATTTATGTCACTTGCTAAGTATGCAGTTACTGGGACTGCGTTAACCTTGTCTCTGTTTCTGTTTCCAAGGGAAAATGATGTCTAAATCTTTGATGTTTGTCTCTCTTTTTGCGTTCTGAATGCTTCCATAAAACGCCCAGTTCTATTTCTATCTAACAAAATCCTCACTGCTTCTCATTTATCTTGGTCTGTCTTTTAGTTGGAGAAATTGCCAAAGTTGATTATTATTTGTAGGATATTTGAAATAATTGATCCAGGTTTGTAACAAGTAGGAAAACGTCACCTGAAAGTAAAACAAGATGCATTGTCTGAATTGCTGAGTTTTTCTTCAGATCTGTTCAACTCTTTGACAGTGACTGAACGTAATGGGTATTCTTTAATTTTCCAAATGGAAAAGGGAAATATTGTGATATTTGTTAAGAAGTAAAAATTGTGACTAGAACTAAAACTAACGTAGTCTGTTTCCATTAAAACAATTCTTTTTTTCAAGTGAGCTGACTGCATCTAGGTTTGCAGAATGAATATGAAATTCTGTATCATCCATCAATGTGTGGTCTAGAGCCGGCCTTTTTTGAGGAATAAATCTGATGTGCTGGGTTAAAACAGGTAAATAACTTTTTTCTTAACCATAGTCATAATTTTGTAAATATATTAACATAGATTAAACAGCTGTGTTTAAAAGTACAATACTGCTTATTTGCATTTTTTTCAGGCTTATGCATAGAAAAATTAAAGTTTCCTTCAGGTCAAGACGTGAAGTGGCTTTCTGTGTGTCACCGTCATTCCCACACTATAATGTAAAGACCAGGAATTCTATAAAAAAAACCTGTAAATAAGCCATCAAGGAAAGATAGGACTTGCTTTGCCGTATTTCCTCATAACAATGATTACAAGACAGAAGTTGTTTTGTAAGTTTTATGGAAGGTTTTGTTTCTTTGTTTATTTTTTTATTCTTAGCCAATGGTGATTCTTCATTACACAGGTTGGTGGGATTTCAGAAACTGCTCAGGAAGTAAAAATACTCTTTTTTAAATGAAAATTCAGAACCTTTGCCTTCTCACTTCTAACCTGTATGCAGGAAGTGTATTTGTCTGGTCCATGAGGGTTTGGGTCCCTGGGTGTTGGGGGATGCTGCATATTGGGGGGGAAGATGCTGCCAAGGCACTTTGGGAAGTAGCAGACTCTGCCTTCTGTAACATGCAGGATTCACTAAGAGGAGGAAGTCAGGAGTTTGCTGGTGAGCAATGGGCTTACTTGCTATTTAAGCTTTAATGAAGTAGAGAGAGATACAAGCGTTAAAAATTCCATTGGTCTTCTATTTTTGGAAAAAACATAGTTTTCAGGATTTTTCTTCTCACTGATCCTTCAACATCAAAAGAAATTGTCATGCATTATTTTAACAGCCTTTCTTTATTGCTTGAAGTTTGTTCCTATCTTCTTGGCAAGGTGCTATTCAAATTCTTCCTGTTTTGGGTATCAAATCCTTCAATCTAGATATTTCTCAATTTTTATGAGCTAATACCCTACATATTTTTTAAACCTTCTTAAAATCTCTGTCATTGGATATTTTCTCAAAGCTTGTCTTTTCCTGGTATTTAACATGACTCTGATTTTCTCTCCATGACAGCTGCAAAGTCTCTGTGCCCAGCCATTTTAGATGCATAAGTGTTGACTGACAGCTTTGCCTACTTAAATTCAAGGGAGGAGGTGATATGATAATTAAATTCCCTAATTTCAAGTTTCCCATTACTCTTTGTGGAATAATATATCTTGAATGACGGGCAAAGCTGGAAGGATGCAGCTGTTAATGACTTAGGCTCTTCAGCAGTGGGGAAAGGAGTTTTAATACCTTGCTGACGACAAACCTCCTGTGGTTCCAAAAAGCCAGTTCTCTTGAGGACTTAAAAAAAAGATCAGGGTGGATAAGCCATCTTTAGCCAGCTCTGCTGAAAAAAAAAAGGAAAACAGAAATCAGAAAATCCATATATTATTCATAATTTTAAATGTTTTTGTGGTATAAATTCATAAATTGAATCAGTGTGATTTGTACTATCACAGAGTTGTTCAGGTGTCTATGAGCAGGGGGGAAAGAGTTTCCAAATACAGGACAGAAGCTTTATTCTGTTACTGCTTCAAGGATGAAATCTCAGTCCTGTTGCAAAGACCACAAAGCAAAACCTGCACTGACTTCAGCAGAAGAAAGAATTCGCATCCAGCTCAGCAGGCGGTCTAAAAACAATAATTAAGACTCACTCCTGTGAAATAAATGAGTGCTATCACTCTCATTTTACAGATGGGAAAACTAAGCCACAGAGAAGCTGCAGGATTTGCTTAGTGTTGCATGCAAAATTGAGTACAAACCAGGCACTTGCCTCGTAATCTCTTTCCTTAATAACTGGACCACACATCCTCCCTAAATAGAGTTGAATGAAAAATGCTGTCTGGACTCTTTACAGAGATATACGTGCCCAGTAAGTCATATATTTGCCAAAATTCTTCTGTGGCATACATACCTTGGAACACTTCTGAAGTCATAGCAGAATTTATAATACAGATTTTTTTATCCACAGAATTTTTAGTGTTTAAAGAAAGAATTTTCTTTTTAACAAGTAAAAGTCAGATGTGAACAATGGAGGTGACTGGGAGAAGGGCATGTGCCGTTGGGGGTTCAGAGAAGGTACATATAGACACACTTACAGTGTTTGAGAAAAAATTCCTTGCCTTGCATTGTTGCACAAACCCACATCGAGCGTGACATTGCTGTTTCCCTGTTTGCTTTACACACCACAGGTTACCATTCGCAGCCCACAGCCAGTAGTGACCACTCTAGAATTCAGCATCTATAAAACCGACTAGGAACTGGCTGGCTCAAATGTCGCACCCCATGCCATTGTCTTCCAGCAAATATTCATACGAGCGATTTGCTTTGAACCACGCTGCAGCCTGGCCTGTTCAACACAGATCCCTCTGCTGACTCTAACCTATTAAGTGATTTCCAGGCCTGTAATTTTCACTTCCTGAGCACGGCTATTGGGTTGGGATCAACCTGGCTGCACTGTCATGCCTGATCCCCCTTCTTTGGATGCAGAGCATTTTCTGCAAATTTATAACCAACAGGGGAAAGTAGGAACTTCTAGGTTGCAACCATTCTTGTCCTAAAGACAACTAAAGACAATTATCTAAGTCAATTAAAATAGGTCAAATGAATCACACAATAGGATGCTCCTACTTCTCTCTGTTCGCAATTCAGGAAGCTGGGTGTGCACGGCTCAGTTTTGTCAGGTGAGAGGGGCCCCAGCCCTGAATTATGGCCATCCTTCTTTACAGGAATTAGGTTTCCAACATGTTTTTTGTTCCTGATGAATATCATAAATTCCTGATAAGCGGCTGCTTCTTTCCCTCTCCCATGTGGAGTACTGCCAGACTAGCTCTTGGAAATCTGTAACTCCCTCCTATGCCAACCACTAATGGCAGTCACTACCCCAGTGACACATTCCTGAATGCGTATTCTCTTTATCCTCTCCCAGCAGGACAATTTCTTTGCACTTTCATCTGAAGAAAAGAGAGATAAGGAGTGAGTCAGAAAGATGAGGACAGAAGCATATAGAAAAAAGTAGTGATAGATAGATGAGAATCATCTTGAAAGCACTGAACTTCAGCAAGGCTGGTACACCTCTAGTGGGATGTATTTTGAAGAACTTACCAGCAGTCACGTCAGTGTGTAGCACACAACATCCAGGCAATGACAACCCCCGAGTCTGCCTTCCTCCTTCGTCATAAGGAGACTCATCTCTGCCGATGACCTGGCTAAAGAAGTTGACACATTTTTCATTTCCAAGATAGTGTCATTTCATTCATTCTGGTGACTCTTTATCAAAGATGGCTTGTCAGCGTACAACAGCTGATTTTTCTAAGTTTTCTAAGTTTAAGACAAGTATTGTATCCCACTTGACCAATTTCAGATGTCTTTCTGATTAGAGCTAGAAGGAAAGCAAAGTTGCCAATCTGCAGGGAATGCTATTAAAAAAACAAACAAACAAAAAAAAAAAATATAAAAGTTTTTGATAGCATTCAAGCCAAAGTCCTTATCTTTTCCTACTGTTTCTTACAAAAACCAGCAGTTCTGAGAAAGTGTGATTTGAGAATCACTGAAACCGTGATGTTACCTAAAAGAGAGATGCTCCCTGGACGCTTGCACTTTCTAGCACTAGAGCCACCTTGGCAGCTTTGTCTGGCAGCCTGCTCTGGGACCACTGATCTCCGGAGCCTGTCGCAGCACCTCTGGGCTCTTTCTTTTTGCTCTGCAATAGGCCATAGGAATCTGACATAGGGATTTGACAGCTGGACTGTTTAGACTGTTAAGCAGAGACCAGACAAAGTTGTTGCTGAATGACCCTTAACTGTGCTTAAGTTGCAGCTTAATAAGCTGCTGCTAGGGAAGTTGTTTTAATGATATATCTGGTTTGCTCACAAAAGTCTGCAGCACTTCTGATACATGGTACAATAGCAGGGTAACTGAAGAAATCAGAAAGGAATAAAAGTGCTTTGTGCTTTTGGTCCAGTTTCCCTCTCTGTAATCAACAGGAGGTTTGTCATGACTTCAAAGGGAGCAGAAACAGGCCCTCTGTTTGAAGTTTAGTTTGCAAGCTTCTGAAGCATGCTACAATGGTTCAAATGCAAGATGAAAATTGAAGGGTTGAAACCTTTAATTAAAAAGAAAATCAACAACCAAAAAAACCCAACTTTAAAGCCATAAAGAAAAGCTTCAGCTCTAAAGAATACGATCTGAAAACCCTTCAGGGATAAATTATTGTAATTGTTAGCCTTGCACCAACGAGCAGTCACTTCCACTGGAGTGAAAAATAGAAAGCAAAACACAAGGAAGGAGTTTTCAGCTTGATTGTCTTGATTCATTGTCATTTAACAATGAAAACAGAGAGGAAGGAAAGGAATAAAAAAGAAATTTTGTATCTTCTATAAGGCAGATCTACTGCTGACTTCATCTTCTTTAGATCGGTGCAAAGAAAGAAGAGATTTGTTTGAAGTGTGCTGGTGAGGGTTCCTCTGAAATAAGCAAGTTTCCCTGCAGGGAGAGAGAGCGAGCGAATTTCTTCTTGGTTTCGTTACCATAATTCCCTTAAAGAGGAAAAGAGAGGACGGGAGCTGGTGCTCTGGCATGCTGTCGCGTGCTCCTCTAGCCCTCAGCAGCAGCGTTTCACGCGGGATTGCCCTGCTGGTACGGGCTCTCCTGCTGTCTGCCTGGGTTGAGCTTATGGCTCAGGGACCACTGACTGGCTCCTTCGAGATTTTCCTTCTCAGCTGTACCCAGTGGGACAAGGATTCTGCAGAAAAGTATGGCCCGAGCAAGGGAACTGACAACTGACAAGTGCTGGAAAGGTTTTAATACATTTGCACTGCCATTGTCTTCTTAGAGGTTACTGTATGTATTTTATGTAGGGAAAGACGGAAAAACTTGTCTGGGATAAATGGCTGATTTTACTGAGGTACTTGCAGGCATTGGCTTTGACAGATCTCATAGAAGGTGTCTCGTCTGAAGGGTAAATCTGTTCCTAATAACTGTGAGGGAGCTGATAAATAGCAACCAAGGTGATAAAACAATTATTATAATAATTTCCATATCCTTTGTTTTTATTTAAAGGCACATTTAATCATTTTGTAACTACTGGTGTGTCTGAGAGAACAAATACTCTATGGAGACAGATAAAGGGACAATGATGATACATATGACAGCCTACAAAATATACAGCAGTCAGTGTATATGTTAATCAATGAAACACTGCTATTATGAATCCAAAATTACGCTCTTACAAATCATTTTTCACCGTTCTTGAGAAAAGTGTCACAGCTTCCAACATTCCAGCTTGTTAAGACATGACAGATGAAGTGTCACTGCATGGTTAGTAAGAGGGGAGGGCAATAGTTAAGTTAAAGTCTGAACCACCATTCCTGACTCAAACCCAATTACTGAGTGTCTGAGAAAGACCGAGGACATATGAGACGCCCATCTCCTGTCATTCCCTGTCACATCATCCTTCAGTGAACCAATCTCCAGATACTCTCCACGCTTTCATCAACTGCTTTCAGAGCTGATTCCTCTGCGCTTACCTTTCCTTTTGGTGGGGGGCACGATGACCCTCAGGAAAAACCTCTGCTGGGCCCTGGCCCCCATCAGTTTGGAGCAGGTGTCCTTCAGAAGGCTGAAACAATATTATCCTAAAACTGCAGGTCCCAGCTGCACTGGGAATATGCTTGTGTTGGCAGAAGAAGAGGTAGAGTGGCCGTGCCTGCATGCCCTGGAGCGCATGTACTGTCTGCAACCACAGCTTTCCAAGCCTGTAAATCTGTGTTTGCCCCCAGGAGGTGCTAAACAGCAGCCCAGTATGGAGGTTTTCAGAAGTATTTGCTGAGAAACTGTGCAGAAGCAAAAGGGAGACACGTCATGAATTTGCTGTAGAAGATCAACAAACACACCTGCTGAATGACTACCTTACCAGCAAATAGATATATCGAGCAAATGTGAGACAATGTAAGACTTGAGATTAACCTCTAATGACAAGAAGTCAGGCTCGGGGAATATCTGCTTGCATTTATTTTTCCCTGGTGCAGTATATAGCACGGCCAAAAAAACAGTTCAACCAATGCTTCTATCCTTCGTACTATTACTTTAGGTTAATAAAAAATTAAAATTTATGTCCTTTTTACTACCTTTCTTCTGAAAAGATCTTCCTCTTCCTTTCACATCATTAAGAAAAAATTTCCAGCTCGCGAAGAATTCATTACCAGACTCATTTTTAATGAATTGTTTCCATTTCTTATTCACTACCATCTTGCAGATTATGCCTGAGAATTTACCAGCTTCCCTTCAGAAATTAATTCAGCTCCCCTTCGGCACCTTTGAGAATATCAGAGCAGAAATGGCAGATTATTTTAGAAAATTTTTAGTTTATAAAGAAGGGATAATTGGGGAAGGAATGTTTTAATAGGGAATAGAAGTATTAGGCTATGAAGAAAAGAGAAATATTATGAGTTTCCAGAAAAAAAAAAAAGGAAAATGTGGAAAAATTTGTAAAACTGCGCAAGTCTCATGCTTCTCTCCCCTCCAAATTTGATGGACATTTTCAAATGCTCTGGAGGTACACACAGTTCTGGAAGTAGCTGCCAGCAAATAAACACATTTTAAATTATGTAACTGGGAAAAAGAGATCACACCCCATACGATTAAGAGGATCTGCCTATGGCCCTAAGGATTTATAGTAACAAGAGTGGGTTTAAAGTGGTGTCTTGTCTCATCAATGCTGGTGTTTGAAGCTATGTAAATAAGCAAACCTCAGTGCTTTAGGTACAGGACAGTCATTCGAACCATGTTGGGAGAAAAAACACTGTATTAACTTAACTGTTTTCTTTGAAACCACTTTTTTATATTTTTGGTCAATAAATTTAATCCCATCTTTTTCTAGAGCACTTTATCTCTCTCTGGGTCAGGCTAATAAATTCATAAGTTCTTCTACCCCGTAGTCAGACTGGTAAATTTATAATTGTTTTAAGGGTGCTCCACTTCAGCCATTTCCTGAGAGCATCCTTGTTTCATGAGCTTTTTTGACTTAATGCCATAAAACGTATGGCTTTTCTGGCAATCAATAACTCAGTTTCTCTTCTCAGAATGACATAATCACAGAATTAAAGTTATTGTCACAGTATAATTAGTGTTATGTGACTTTTTTTTTTGTTTCCATCTGTGAAAAAAAACCAGTTCTTGGCAGAAACATTCAATGTTTTCAGGTATCTGGATGTCTATCTGGCAAAAAAAACCACTTAGGCACATTTTGAAGCACCAAAATTAATCATATTAATAGTGACTGTCACAAATGGCTTCCTGAATGTCTGGAAAGAATTTCTCACAAATTAAAACCCTTGCTTTGTTTATTGTTGGCAGTGGAATAGTCATTTATATAGCTAAATTCCTGCTCCAGTAGAATTACCATAAATAACATTTTCCCCTATGGAATATAAAAATATCTTATTTTTACCTGCCAGGGCTAAAGCCTTTCTACACTTAAGTCTCATCTCCTCTAATCTTAGGACTTTTCTTCTTACAGAATGATAAAGTCTGGGTTTGATGTCAACCTATCTTTTATCAATTTCCATAAGCATTCAAGTTACTGTCTCCAAACATTACTGTCCTCCACCTGGGCTTGTAAAAGGCAGTAGAATCTGATAAGTCTGGTCAGAAATAGCTCCTATGAAGGGATCGTGCCTTCACTCCCTACACAGTAACACAAAAGTCAGACTGCCTGGTTTTTATCCATTGAGTTTATTCTCATTCTTCCCTTTCAGATTTGTTTCTTGAGTACTTCTTTCATTTCTGCACAGTCTTACAATTTATTCTTAGTCTCTCCACCATGAATAGACTATCAGCCAATTTTGTCATTCCTAGATTTAGGATAACTTCTAGATTATAATACACCTCTCTTAATTTATTATAACAAATCTATTATATACAGCATCAAGTCAAAGAATCCCTTCTGTTGTTTCAGAGTTGCAGGCAGTTCGTTCTTACTAAACTTTTATTTGGCTGTACCTTTTCATCAGTTAAAATTAATGAAGATCATGCCCCTTTCTGCCCCTGGCCCCCTTAAAGCATTTCATTTTATTTTATTTCCCCTTGTTTTAACATAAAAAGCTTCATGTCTTGTGCTTCAAGACAATAGATCCCACAATATCTGGGGTCTCGTTTGAAAACAAAATGGCATTCATGATGTCCTCTAGCACAGCAGTCCGACAGGAACAGAGATATTCAGCCATTGTTTCTTACAGCCCGTTCAAAGGAGTAATTTCATGCAATGGCATGCAACCTCGCTGCAAAGCAAAGTTGGGACGGAGCAGCACTCTGTTTTTACTAGCTAGCTCTTTACTGTTTCTGAAGGTGGTTGAATGTCTTCCAATAAACATTAATTTAAGAGGGACTTATATTAAAGTAAAACTTTTTTTTTTAATGCCATATTTTTCCAAGAAAATAAAACCATGAAAATTGAATTTTTCATCTCTCTGTCTTGCATCGTAACTTTTCAGGAAAGTACTAGAGAAACAGGCAAACAAGGGGGAGGGCAAAAATCGGCGCGGAAAACAAAACAGCTTCTGTAAAATCACAACTGAAAACTTTTGGCTGTATAAGCAACCATTTTCCAGACCTGTGGAATAAAAACCCTGAATATTCACAACCATTTTCCTCTATTTTTTTACTAGATCTAAGAGCTTTGTCTGGACCTTAGGCAATAGAGAGACATGCTTTGTAATCCACTATATTAGTTAATTCTCATTTGCGTATAAACAGTTTAATTTATAATAAGGTGTATCCCTCAGCCTTTCTAAATGCAAATCATATCTTTTATATAAGAAAAACTCATGCTGAGTCAAAATGCCTGAAAGACAGGGCAGGTATTATTATAAAGTTACTCCATTTTTACTGAAATGGTTATGCCTGGAAAGTCACAAATAGATTTTGTCAAGAAAAGAGGTCTGTGACAAAGATGTATATTTTCATTTTTAAAAAACTTTTTTGACTAAATGACATGTGATGTTGGAAAGAGATTTAGAAGAAAAACATGGTAAAGTCAAATGGAACTGGCAATTGCAGAGCACTGGTGTGTCCTGATGTCATGGTTTCAGCTGGGATAGCATTGACTTTCTTACTAGCAGCTGGTATAGTGCTATGTTTTGGATTTGGGACGAGAAATACTTTTGATAGCACACTGGTGTTTTCAGTCGTTGCTAGGCAGTTAAGGCCTTTATTGCTCCTTGTTTTGCCCCGCCAGAGAGTAGGCTGGGAGGGCACAAGAAGTTGGGAGGGGACACAGCTGGGAGAGCTGACCCCAACTGACCAAAGGGATATTCCATACTGTCATGCTCGTCATGCTCAAGATATAAAGCTGGGGGGAGAAGAAGTAAGATGGGGATATTCGAAGTTATGGCGTTTGTCTTCCCAAGTAACCGTTACGCGTGATGGAGCCCTGCTTTGCTGGAGATGGCTGAACACCTGCCTGCCCATGGGAAGCAGTGAATGAATTTCTTGTTTTGCTTTGCTTGCGTTGCACAACTTTTGCTTTACTTATTGAACTGTCTTTATCTCAGCCCATGAGTTTTTTTCGGAGAAGGATGCTGAGATCCCCAAGTCAGCTGCTGGCCTGGAAGGAGGATAATGATGTCAGTAAGAGGTGCTGCCTAAACCAATAAGCTGTCCTGAGAACTAGGGCAAATGAGCCCATGGTGAGCACTGTGCTAACTCCTCTACCATTGGGCTCGGTGCTGGCACCTGCAGAGCATTGTCCCGCAGAGTGACGATGCACTCCTTAACTTGCAGCTGGCTTGGAAATGCTAACACGATGCTTTTCTGGATTGGGTAGATATCTGCCAACCTACCTTTAGAGCTGTCCACCTTTTGAAATATATATATTCAGCCATCTCACTTGAATCCCAGAACCTTGATGTGATGCTACAAATCTAGTAAGTCTTAGTTCACTGGAAATTATATGTATGTTCCTGATTCTTAACATATCTTTCAGCAAATGTATCACTTGAAAAATGGATGTTAAACCAGAAAGACACAGGCCAAAAGGTACAGATTTTATAGCTCAGTCAAAATATTTCAACCAACTCTGTGTTTTTCCTCACAAACATGCACGTCTTGGCAATATTTATACCTTTTCTTAAATTTTATGTTTTGGCTAAGAAGGAGAATGTTACAGTATTTGCATTTGGAAATCAGAATATATCTGACAAAAAGTGCAGCAGCTCCAGCCCACCCAAGTGTTCTTTTGTCTTCTTAAGGATCCAGTCTCCCTTCCTTAACACAACCATGATGGGACCAAACAAGCAAAATAAATTTATATGAAGACAGAGCAACAGAACTGTCTGCCAACTACTGCACCTGCAGCTTCTAGAAATAACTCAGCCTCAATAAGCAATGTGAAACTCTGCAACTACAAAAATGTGAAAGCAGTTTTTATATGTGATAAAGGAGGTAATCTTCCAGATTCCTTGCAAGGCTTCATATTGGCCAGGCTGCTCTGCAAGTGTGTCCTTAGGCAGGAAGACACTGTCCACTGTTACATATAGCCTGTCAATAGGTGTCATTTTGTGATCTCTCCCTTGGCTTATTTACAGACTGCTCTAGTGAGGGACTGAGGATGCACAAGCAATTTCTCTTCTGCAGCCAGTCTCCTTCACAAGCCAGAAGGACTGTAATGAGGTTCTGGGGTAGCTGTTGAGTGTCCCTTGAGTTATCTTCCATTTTTCTTTCCGTGAATCTGTGTACCCACTCTTACCTGCCAATTCAGTTTCCCAGGCTCTGTGTAAAGTCTCTTCCAAAGAAAGAATGAGTCTAGGGTGTTTTTCCTATCTACTTTTTCTACTTGCTAAGTTGTAGCAGCTCCTTATCCTGCAGGTTGGCATAATTGTGTGTGATCCTGGTCTTGTCCCTTGACACTTGCAAATCCAGCTTTCGCTTTTGTCCTGCTGTTTTCCTCAAGGCATCAGACTCTTACTCATTGACCTTATTCATGTATCTCGATTGGTTCTACCTTCCAAAGGGAAAAAAAAGTCTGTAAATGAAAACAGTGTTTCTTGGGAAGAAGAGGAGTG
Organism: Dromas ardeola; assembly: GCA_013398915.1. NCBI lineage: Eukaryota > Metazoa > Chordata > Aves > Charadriiformes > Dromadidae > Dromas > Dromas ardeola. The sequence continues at coordinate 511,472 of VYZM01005191.1, forward strand.
GACAGGAGAGTGACGGCTGTCTAGGACAATATGTGCAAAAAGACCTGATGTAATTGCATGAAGTGAAAGCACTCTGTTTTTTCTTTTCTCCCTACTTGCCTGCACATTTTCCATACAATTAAAGTGCTCTGTGCTCCCTCCCACTAGTGCAGCATAAAATGGACTACAGGTCTGAGAGATGGAGTTATTTAAAACCTCTGAGCTTGAAAGTTCAGTTCGTTCTTGTCTGTTTTGAAAACCACATTTTTCAGGAAAGACGGAGAATGTTCCATTCTTACGATAAAGACAGGAGTCAAGAGGAGTATCTGCTTCCATCCACTGAGCTTTCCTTGTCTGATGAAGAAGCACGAGCCACACAGTGTATGAACAAATTCAGAAAGATAAACTATTCTTCACTCTTTTATAATAGACTATCCTCTGGCTTTAGCATATGGCCAGGATATCACACAGAACAACAGTTTCTTATTATAGATTAGGAACAGCACTGAGCCAACTGCAGCTTCAAATCCATCTGCCCATACAAAAATAGTTTCTCACTGGGATCTTCCTTCTAATGCTGAATTATTTCTGCCCACAAACCCCTTCTTCCCAAATGAGTTAGAAAACAATGTACTTTTTAAAAAACATAATTAAACGGAACGGAGAGCTCCCCCTACCCAGTGTCCCTACAGTGGCCTGGCATTAAGCACAAGGCCCAAAGTCCTCCCACATCCTGTTGGGATAACTTTATAATGCGTATCGCTATCGTGTTGATTCAGTATTCTGTGAATATCCATATGCAGTCTTTCTCCTGCAATCAGGTTTGTCAGAGCAGACTGTAGTATCTATGCAGAGCCCCTCTGTAGTCTGTGCGTTCGGCATCATTACAAAGATCTGCGGCCTTGCCTAGATCTGCATCCCCTGGTCCATTTCCTAGTTTACTACTGTTCCCTATCTAAGACTTCTGTTTTTAAGGAAAAAAAAAAAAAAAAAGAAACTTCGTGTCAGTTTTTTCTTGGTGTTGTTTTTTTTCTACCCCAATCTGATTGCTTTCTCCTCCTTTGTATTTTACTGCCTATTACTTTTCCCAGCTTCCCTGTTATTCTTCCCAGCCAGCTGATTTTACTACTCAAAATTCTTTTTTGCATAATAATAAAAAGATAAATCTTTTCAATCTTGTTTAATCCTTATCAGCTCAAAGCTAACTACATTTGCATCCAACAGAAACAGGTCATCTTCTGCAATTTGTCCTCAGTTGAAATGTTCCTTTCCCAAATTGCCTGATGAAAATATTACTCTTAGTTGAAAAAGGGGATGAGGGTGTGGGATTAGGCAGTTTAACATGAGTGCTTTCTCTGTTGCATTTTGAATTCAACACTGCAGATCAGGCACTGTGCTGCAGCACACTTCCCAAAACCCACAGGAGTCCAGCTCTCATCTCCCTTGCCTTAGTTGTGTATTGTTTTAACTCCATGGAAGTCTATGAGGTTACACTAATAAAAAATTGGGATGACATATTGGAGAATCAGGTCTCTATTTATTGTATTTTTGCAAAACCAAATCTTTTTCTATCTCAGTTCAAAGCATTCAGAATTGTTTCTAGCTATTCTACCAATCTATTCTCTTCAATTTAGAGCCTGCCACTGAAGTACCAGAAGCAGGATACCTTGTATACAGCTCAGTCACTTCTGCGATCCTGCAGCATTTCAGTGAAATGCCTATGGTACATCACTCCAAGAATGGAGAAAAGCCTTTCGGACAGGCAGAAATGGAGCTGTATAAGCTGAAGTGGCTGTATGAAATTTCTTACTCATAAGTAAGGAACTAGTGGGAAATTGAGATGGAAATCAAATACTACATTAAGAGGTTAACAGCCTATGTAAATCATAACTGATCATCACCCGTTTACTCAAGAGTATCTATTAAAAATCTTCGGACGTTCAAAAAAAAAGTTAGAGATGAATCAGAGTCTCGAGTGCTTTTTGGTAATTAAATCATTGTCTAGATACACATTACAGATACATCAAAGAAAGATGTGATTTATGTTTTCCATTAGCTGTTGAAGTGGTTCTTGGTCACTGGCAGGAAAACTTGTGAGTAAATAAAGGTAAATTGCTGTAGACTGTATCTCACTGTAATAGTGATTTACTTAAGGTTAAATCCTGCTGCTGTGCCAGATGCCATAAGAAAGCCTCCAAGATGATCATGCTGACATTGCTTCAGGTAGGAGTCAGCTTCTGGACACAAGGTGGTAGTGCATGTGCCCTATGTTGCTCCTCTCAAGATGCAAGCAATACATGGCTTCAGGAAGAAACCTGGAAGATGGAGGATTTGATCTATGTCCTTCCCTACTGAATACACTCAGGCCTTTCTTTCTGACTGCAGCCATATTCAGCAAGGTCCACAGTCTTTTTGAGCTCTGGATAGTTTCACTAATCCAAAGACAGTCAACTTCGGTATAGTCAATATAGCTCCATTAGAACTTTCTGGCTTTTCTTTTTAGTTCTTTCTTTTTTTTCTTTTTTTTTTTCTTTTTTTTTTCTTTTTTATTTCTACCCCATGTAGGGCTCTTAACCAATAACAAGCTTTGAAAATGACATTTTACTGAAAAATATTACCTAAAAGAATTATTAAATTTTCTCCATGTTGGGAACATGTCCTGAGACATTTGACAAGGCATCATGCAAACTGCAAGACAATAAATGCTGTGGAGGAGTTACCATCTTCTCTGGGATGGTTCTCCATTCAGATTTAATGTGTTGGCCTCAGCCTTTATTGCATTGGCCTAAGTAATTAGCAGATATTTTACAAAGAGATGGTGCCTCTGAGATTGGAAGACGTGTTCCTCCGGTCCTATCCCTCTCTGTGAAAGCTGAAATGTAGAGGGTTCATGGTGATTACCCAGATCTAAACTACACTCAGAAAAATGGAAACAAACAAAAGTGTCCCAGGCTTCCCAATTCCCCATCAAAACAGCTGAAAACATCATAATTTTAGCCTCACTTCCTAAATAAATGAGGATAAACAATCATGTGCCCTGTGTGCTGCATGTCAGGCCATCCTTTCCCCTAGTAACTACTGACTGCAGTTACGTACGTTAAAGAAAACTGATTTAGGGGAAAAGGCCACAGAGCTATTTTATTCCTACAAATGTGAGAAAATAGGCAGTCCTTAGATCGGTGTGGGTGATGTTCAGTGCGTCAGTATTGAGACATACATTACTTAATCTATTTACTGCGAGGATTTATATAACATAAAGAATACATTGGAGAAATCTGCCATTTAGAACCTTCCATAGTAAAACCAGCTGAAAATGTACACAGATATGTACGTGCATGGCAATTAGCAGATTTAACTCAAGAAGAAAGGTAGGTTCTGGGTTTGATGGATGCAGCAAGGAAGAGATCTGGATCCCCGGCATGCAGGTGGTTAGCTGTATGGCCACTGGATTTATCTGGGAGCAGCTTTCGGAAGGCTTCAGTCCCATTGCTTATGGAGTGCTGTAGTCTTCTGGGCTGCATTTAGTGAGTTTTAAAAGAGAGGTTAGGGGAGCCATATACTTAGGTAAAGCAGGGTAAAACAAAAAAGAGAATATGTAAAAGTTCTCACCTCAAAACTTGTTGGCATGGACCCTCCTATATTTCAGAGAGACACAGAACAGTTGAAGTAGGAAGGCACCTCTGCAGGTCATCTGGTCCAACCCCCTGCTCAAGCAGAGCCACCTAGAGCAGGCTGCCCAGGACCATGTCCAGGCAGGTTTTGAATATCTGCAAGGATAGAGACTCCACAACCTTTCTGGGCAACCTGTTCCAGTGTGTGAACTAGAGAAGTTACTTCTTCTGTTATACACAGATTTTGAAAAATATATCCAAGTTTTCTCCACAAGGATGATATAAGGAGTTTTGTGGCTTGTTTTCAATACTTCAGAGTACACAGAACCACAGGTTACCCCAGCTGGTAATGTTACAACCATTTGGACCAGCTTTTCAGTGTTTTCTATCAAATTCACTCAATTATATACCTTTTGCCACGTATCTAGCCAACTAATAATTTTTTAGACACTAACCTTTCTCCTTTGTGATTAAATCCAGCCATTAATGAAAGATTTGCCAGAATAAGAAGTGAACAATTACTGATCTGGATGAAAGGTAATGAGAACATATCTTAAAGTGCTAGAATAAAGTACAGGGGAACTGTAAATGTCAGTCTTCTGCAAAGTAAAGATAATTACATCCAGCAAGATATGTACTCTTGCCCATTTGTTTTAATGGGAGGTCTGAAAGAGCAATACAAAACATATGCTTTTCAACTAGGTTCTTACATTCCCTGTATGCTTTCTTTCCTTCATTTTCCTTCTTTTGGTGGACCTTCTCAGCATGAGGCAGCTCACCCTCTCCCTCACTGGCTGCAGTGCTGGCGCTGCGTGAGGGGACCCCTCCACTCCAGCATCTTCCCAGCCTGACTCCAGCTCTGTTTCGTCTTTCTCTTCCTCTTTGTGTCTCCAAGCATTCATAATACGTCTTACTCCTGGGGCTATCTACATGTTCTGGTTGCTTGGAAACCATTTTTGAATGGCTACATAGGATTTAGGAAAACTTGTCTTTGATAATTCTCTAACCCCCTTTCTCGTAGTGGAGTACCCTTTTAAGCACTACAAGTAATTCTATTTAATGTTCATTCTCATTATCTTTAATGTGGTTATTAGGTTGTTCTCTGTTCTTACAAACACCACACTTACTTTTTTTTTGCTTTCCTTTTCTTTCATCTTTATCCTCCAACGTAACTTTTAGTACCGCAACTCTCTAATGTCCTTCTAATGCAATGCAACTGAAAAAGTCATCACAGCCAGAGCCCTGAAAGCAGCCTATGTCTGAAGGTACAATGTAAAAATCTCAAAGTGGCTGTACTCCTGAAAATGTCACAAGAACATAAATACGAGACCTGCTTCCTTCATCCATGTTAACCTCATTCTGCTGTTGAATGAGGAGGAACTGCAGGACCCTCCCTGGCTCTCCTGCGTCTGGGAAATAAGAAGCATGATGAGGTTTTACCAGAGTAACACCTGTCTGTAGAAACATCAAAGGCTAAAATAGGTAGCAGGCCCATTGTGATAGCCAAAATGAGGGCAGAAAAAAGGCTCTTTGTCCTTCCAGTAACTTAACTGGCCAAAGTATAATTCACCAATAACCTCCTAGCTACACTTTACTTTTTAAGAACAACAGGTGTTTTCTTTGTATTGATCATCAATATTCTGATATGGAATAACCATATGTCTAACATAGGATCTTGTAATACACCTTATTAAATCCATGGACAGAGTTAATATTTTCAAAAGGACAACATGTTTATTTCACTCTTTGGGACTCTGAGATTCTTGAACCTGTACCCACATTTCCTATAATTATCTGGGTCAAATATAAAATTCTTAATATTCTTTTACTCTACTAGTAGGTTTCTGAGTCTTAGGGATATTCTAGTTGATTGCCTAAAACATTTTTGAAAAAGAATCAAATAATTCACTGTGGCTGACTGACTATTTCCATTCAACTAACATGTCTTAAGTAACTTGGATCACAAATAAACTGATTGATAGCTGAGCAGATAACCTCCCATTTAAAATGGCTGCATAAATGGTTCTGGTTAAGACAAGATTAGTGTCTATCACTAGCTCTGTTGAAGGAATCCCATCTTCATTTGTCACTTGTCATCCTAGCCTGGAGCCTGACCTTTCCCTGCATCCTGGCAAAGGTCATTCCCCGACACTACGTAGTTACAAGTGATGAAGGGTGTGCAGACCAACAGACCTGCATGAAGGTGCATGCAAACATGTGGTTGCACTGTGTGTTAGTGCAAGTCAGGGTTAGAACTCCCTCTCTTTAATGAACACCAAATCAGACCAATACAGTTAATTATTTTTCTTACAGGTATTTTATAGTACTCCAGAAACAAAACTTCTGTGTCAGCTGATGTTTCAAGTTGCTAAGAAGTCAGCATTAGATCACTTAAAAAATTTAGTTTGAAAAATGAAACTGTTAGTGCTAAAACCATAAGTGTGACTGAAGCTGCTCAGTGTGACTACAGAGACCATATCCCCACCTGGAGGCAGCTATGGCTTCAAGTGAAGACACAGCACAATGAACAGTCACAAAGGATGTCCCAGACATCACTTATGCCACCACGTTTTCCATCCTGCAAGGTCTACTTCCATAACCTACAAGGAAATCAGAGAGAGTGTGACTCTCCTGTCCTTCCCCTGGGAAGTCATATATGTCTTGCACTGAAGCTGAAGAGCAGGGAACAGATTAGACCTTGATACAGGAGGAATGTCCTTCACCCCGCCATCTGAACATTTAAATCTTGGAAGCTCTGAAGAGTCCTTATTTCTACCACTCTTCAAGTAATTTTATTGTTGCATCATACCCCTATCTTGGAAGTGATGTTTGTAATGTTAGATATATAATACAGTCAAAGTTTACTAAGCAGCATAATTGCAGCCTTTTAAATTTGTCCATAGATACCAATCTAGAAGTGGTGATCTATTGAAGTCTATCTTCAATTGATCTGAGAAGATTCAATACTCACTGTGTTATTTTGGCCTAGTCCTGAGATCCTCTTACTTCTCTTACTTTGTCCGCTAACATTTTTAAAAGCAGCTGAATGCTCACATCTCAGTGTCCCATATGCTGGGGAAGGAGGGAGAGGGGGGGAGAACCATTTATTTTGCTGCCTTTATTCCCATGAGAACAACTAATCACGTGGGAGTAGAACAACAAGTTCTGCTAGGCACACAGAATCTGCTTATGAGACATCTCTGCATACTCTCGAGGTTTCATTAGCTTTAAGTGGATTTTTTTCCACTCCTCCAGATCATTGTTATTTCAAAACCAAATTTATTCAAACTAGGGAAAGACACAGCTCCTCAAGTATGCCAACTTCAAACTCAAGCACAAAATGTACTGTATTTATTTTTTTTAAACAGTTCAATGATTAAAATATGCATCAGTTACAAGAATGGGTTTATGGTAAACTCTTCCTTTTCACGCTGTAGGGAATGCTAATAATTAGTATGATTTCTGTCATCCTTCTAAGACACTGTCGAACATGAAATTATTATGGAGAAATAATTTTTCTATATGGGCTGTCTTGCAAAAATAACCAGTTCTGTGTTTGCTATACGATCATCTGGGAAGAAAGTAACACAATAGCTACACCCAATGGCAACTTCATTAACTGCTATTTTTCTGAAGAAAACTGCTGGGATTTTCTTACCAGAGACTTAACAATTTTCAAGGTCAAACAAAAATACTTAGGCGAATTTTAACAGTTGCTTTTCCATAAAGATAAATTCATTTTTAAATGATTTCATATTGAGTAATCTTTCACTTCCATAATTCAAATTTTCCTTGCAATCTATCTTTTAATGCACAGCAGTGTTGTTCTTTTGACTGGTTTATTATCTTCTCCAAGTAGCGCACTCAGATTAGTATAAAGAATTGAGACACATAGTCTTCTCCTTACTGACTTCTCAGGTCTGATATTTTTTACTTCATTGCAGTGACAAATGTAGCTTTCAGATTATGAACGACAGGAGGTGCTGCCATCTTACATTCTGGGTTTGCCAAGAAAACTGAAGGTGATGCTCTAATAAGGATAAGAGCCGTCTCCGGTTCTGTAGAATGTCATGTCAGCCTTTGAGGCTACAGATACCAATAAACAAATAAAGAAGGGGGAGAAAAATCTTTTTACCCAGTTTTGGCTTCTGGATTTTAGAAGGACAGCGATTTTTCTCATTGAGAAATTAGAAAATTTTGATGGGAGTTTAGAATTTCCATTTTACATTAAGGAGAATGAAAAACTGCCTTACACATTTGCTCCACAGATACAGGATTATACCTTGAACAGAAGTACCTTTGGGAGCTTTGCTACTAATTGAAGCAGGCTAAGAAAAAATAAAGGGAAGGAAAAGAAAATCATATTCCCAAGTTTTAAAGTCTACAGTGCCTGGGAAGCAATTCTGACATCACGAATTGAATGTTAAGGCAAGAACTGAGAAACAGGCAGAAATAAAGCAGTGGATTTGCAACTAGTGCTTCTGGTGAAAGCAGAGGCCTTCATTCTATGCCTTTATTTGTTTCATGTTTGCGCAATGGCTGATTTAAGTTTGATGGATTAATTTTTGCCTCAGGAAAAGTGGCAAAATCTCAATTTTCAGTTAAGTTTCATTACTGGGAATTTGTGGGAAGTCCCTATAAAACCCCATTGGAGCAAACTTCCATCCCCAGCAGAAGGTCCAGGTTTGGGTACTCCCTTCACTGTATAGCTGTCACCCAAAACTCACAAATGGCTGTCCTACTTTTCAACATGAGCTGGAGGGGAAAAAAACTATGAAAGCGAATTTTCTTCTCCCATTGCACCGCTTTAGGAAGAACCCAGTCAGATGCCAAGAAAACAAAAATGACACAAAATGAATGGGTACGAGTCATCACTCAGATACACCAACGTGTTTTATCAGCTTCACCTGAATAGACTTAGAGGGGCAGGAAAACCTGCCCAAAATCATGTTGTTTTTTTTTTCCTCTTAGTGTCTAGCCTCCATCATTGATTGCAGAAACAGGATTCCCTTGCGGATCCAAGGCATTCACTCAAGTCTGCCTCGCAGAGGATCTTTCCACACCCAGGCTACTATTTTTGTTCAAAGGCTAGCACTGCTCCTCAGTGTCACAACTGGAAGTTCAACACACATGAAAATTCATCAGGTGGAAAACTAAAGTCCAAAGTTAATTGCTTATTAGCAAAAATGCTTTTAGTGAGAACCTTGTAGATTGTATTATCCAACCATGTGTAAGAAAGAGCCTCCCAGATCACATTTCTCAATCAAAGTCCTGCTAAAACTAGTTATGCTGATTGCAATTTACTTAAAGGACAGGTAAAGGTTTCTGGGAGGATGCCAGCATATCTATTGCTGGAATATATGCATTAAAACATCCAATGACAGGCAAAAATGCAGCTGAAAGATCCCAAATATAGAAAGGTGTCATCAGAAATCCCTGTTGGAACATGGGAGCCATAGACCAAACAGGGTTTTAATTTGCCTGCATACAGCAAAACACTTAATTACACAGAAAATCCCTGCAAAGGCAGGTTTTTCCCTGAGCTTTATCACCAAGGTTAGCAGAAAACTTGCTAAGAGTGGCTGCTCCTCACACAGCAATGTCCTCATAAGCAACTTGGTTCTGCTGAGCACGTGTGTATTCCTCGTGTGGGGAAAAGGTCTTCTTCACAGTGTTTGTCTTTTATCAAGAAAAATAGGAAGAGGCTCTGATGAGACTGATGACGCCTCTGTGCCACTGTCTTAAATTCAGAGCAGTCAGGGATTACTCTGTCACTGACTTTGTCACTGTGACAAGGCACAACTTGGCTTCAGGGTCTTTCAGATCCTCAATACTGAAACTGGGAGGGGGGGTGTGTAAAAAAATAGATTATAAGCATCTTTTTGAAGGGGAGGTGGCAGAGTTTTCATTTAAGCTCATCCATCCGAGCTGATACATACCTTCCCAATAAAGATGCTGATGCCTAAACAGCAAAATGACTTCAATATCCAAAAGAACAGAAAGAACTCTGAGCTCACCCCATAAAGGTTTTCCAGCAAAGACACGGTAGTGCTAAGTCCGTGTCACTGGCCTTTTCCTACTGTAATGAATTAACCCACAGAAGTATGGCATTTAGAGAATTAGGTCTGACAAATCAAAATGTCCCATTCTTGCACTTACTGAAGACAAGGGCAGAATTACCACTGACTCTAACTGAGACAGGAATTCTCTGACTCATCAAGCATAAAGATCTGTTTATATACGCAGCTGTAGCACATTGACTGTGACTAGTCTATCTGCTGACTCAGGAAACAATGCAGCAATATGAGCAAATGGCCGTCCATGGGTATGCTCTGCCTTTATCTCTTTTTCTGCCTTTACATCCTTGCCTACCTCCAGGTTCATCCTAGAAGTCAAAGGCACCTTGTTTCATACAAAGCTGGTGAGGGGTCTGGAGCACCAGTCTTATGAGGAGCGGCTGAGGGACTGGGGTTGTTTAGCCTGGAGAAAAGGAGGCTGAGGGGAGACCCTGTCTCTCTCTACAACTACCCGAAAAAAGGTTGTAGCGAGGTGGGAGTCGGTCTCTTCGCCCAAGTAACAGGCGATAGGACAAGAGGAAACAGCCTCAAGTTGTGCCAGGGGAGGTTTAGATTGGATATTAGGAAAAATTTTTATACTGAAAGGGTTATTAAGCATTGGAACAGAATGTCCAGGGAAGTAGTGGAGGTACCATCCCTGGAGGTATTTAAAGGATGGGTAGTCATAGTGCTTAGCGATATGGTTTAGTGATGGTTTTTGTCAGAGTTAGGTTGATGGTTGGACTAGATGATCTGAAAGGTCCCTTCCAACCTATGCAATTCTATGATTCTATGATTTTTTTGAAGGCCTTCCTACTTACAGTGTAAAGGCCTTCAGGACTTAGACTGTGCCCTTTTCACTGACACGTGCCCAACTTATTTGAGGAGTTACTGCTGCAATACTAAGCCAGGCCGTTGTGCCTAGGTAGGGAATCACAGGATTTGGGGCTCTCCACGTGTTGCCTGCCCACGCCAGCTAGCCACATCTTCAGACCAAACACTTGTTCTTGAGTCACAGCAATCCATGGGCATACAGGGTGCTTTACAAGCACACGAGGTGACAGCTCCATACCCTGAATATCTGACAACTTACGGTGGACTTCACACAGGAAGGATCACGACAGACAGTGGAAGAGCTGGAAAGAGTGTAACAGGACAGAAATTACAAACGCGGAAGATACCGAGATAGATGGGCTTGATGTTGTGTGTCCACTGTGGGAAGGAAGTGTTTGGGAGAGCTTCCAGAAACACATGTACAAGACTTTTTTTCCCAGTATATAACATAGGCTGATTTTGCAGCACTCCTCATTCAAGGGTAAATTAACATTTCCTTGGTAAAAAATGTAGAGGGTTCACATTTAGCCACTTTATTCATTCACTTAAAAGGGTAATTAATTCACAGATACCACCACTTCCTTCAGGCTACTTTTTAGCATGAAACTAATATTGCTGGTGCAGTCAAATAAGCAAAATCATTTCTCTGAACTGTTTTATTTTTAAGGTGGCGGTGGGGAAGTCGACAAAGACCTGAGTCAGCCCCACACATGCCTGCTGGCTGTTTGGTCAGCCTCATTTCATTATTTGCGTTCGTGCCTGGCTGCTGCAGGATGTAACACCTCGCTTTGTCTGGAAAGCGAGCGAGCATTCAGAACACATTACTCACAGGCTGCAGCTCCTGGCAAAGTCACCTTCATGCCACATAGCTCGCAGGTTGGGAACACTGCACAGTGACTGCAGCTTACGAGGAAACTCTTCAAAACCACTTGCCCCAACTCCTGCAATATCTGGTCGATATCTACAGGGTGACATCATACTTGGGCATAAGTGGCTCATGAACTGTGCCCTGTTGCTTTTTACGGATAAGAAGGACCATTACAGTCTTGTGATTTGATTTTGTGCCTATCACAGAATGCAACAAAAGGCCAACTTTTCCCTACTGAGGCTACTTTCTCCCTGTGCTACTCCTACAATCATGGAAGAGGGATGCTCCTGTAGATGACTATAAATGCAGACTCTTTGTGTACCTGATTCATTCAGTCTCCTCTGATTATTATGAGAGCCTAGTGAGATCAGCCCCACAAAGCTAATGGCCTTTGCAAAAACTTCTTACACGTGCTTTGATGCCTATTACTGAGCTCAACAACTCACTGAACTAAACAGTCATGTCAGAAAGTCATCTGTTCTTGAATTAAAGGCACTACAGATAAGATCATCTGATGTCTCTGTCTCAGCCAGACACTCTCACTTTGCTTTCTAGTCCCTGTAGGAAAATAGGACATATAAAATATTTTGGAAACACGGTACCCTGTAGTGCCTGGAACATAAGGGACCACTTTTAGACGTTCAGATGAGATGAGTCCACCTCAAACAATGCTGAATATACTACCGCTTCTCTGTTTTCATTACCCCTTAAATTTTATTTGCTTTTTTACTGGATTGAAGTTTTTTCCTGATAGTCAGAGAATCATAAATAAGTAAAATCTCATCTTTCATTAAAAGAGAGAGTCAGAGAGGTTTCTATCATGTATGTCTGTGCAGAGATGCTCATAAACATGAAAAACATGTCCTAGATTCTCATAAATGTGAAAGCAAGTTAAAAACGTCAATACACTTTTGAAATAAATCTCATGATTTGCAGGCCTTCTAATCTTTGAGCACTTAAGGTTGACAACGCTGTAAATAACATCATCTGGCCCAAAATGAAAGGCAAATTTTATAATTTTAAGGCAGAATGATACAAAAGGTAATTAAAGATGATTGAAACCTCACAAAGTTCATAAATAAGATAAACCATTCAGGAGAAAGGTGTCACATTTGAAATGTCTGCTTACACCATAAAACAATCTTACAGGTCAAGCCTGCAAGGCAGATTAAGAAAGAGTAATAAGATATTTCCACCATCTGCCTTGGTAGAAGGAAAGGAGAAATATAAGACTTCGTCAGCATATCCAGAAACAACTCCAAACTTGCAGTCTGCACATCAGCTGGAAGACAGGAATTCAAGTTTGGGCTACACTTTCAACAAAGTCATCAGCCGTTATCTAGACCAAAAACCTCTTGCAGGCGAGTTCTCTTTGCAGCTGATCATTCCTGTTGACAGCCCATTTCCAGCATCACTTCACCTGGAGCTCTAGGCTTGCTTTCTCTCAACCCAACACTAACCCTAACCCAAACTCAAACCTTCAATGAACCATGTAGACTGGCCCCTTTCAAACACACGCTTCCACTCCCTATCTCATTTTTACTCTGCCATCTCTGTGCAGACAGGATGTGTTACTTCCATGAAGGAGCTGGGAAAGCAAACTGCAGCCTGTCCAGGCTCACCTCCATATTTCAATTGCCCCATGATAGTCACTTGTCATACATCTGACATGGGCCTCCTCCCTGGTACTTATACTGCCATTTTCAGATCTTGTGTGTCTCCTTCAATAGTCTTCTTGTGTGAGCTCACCCTCCAAGGTTCAAGCTCCAGCTGTGTAGGACCACTTCTAGAAGGTCCCTGTTGTTCATCCAGGTGATCAGAGAATTAGGTGCCTCAGCAAAGGCTTTAAGACAATGAGACTAGATTAAAAGTGCATTTACATAAATATAAATATCTCATCCTGAGAAGGCAGGCACAGAGGAAGTGTTTCCAAACCTACGCTTTGAAAGTCATTAATTAGATACACCAGAATTCCTGCTTTAGAAGAATAAAAGATTTTTTTCTCTTGTATTTAGCATTGGTTTGTTATTTATTAGCATGCACCTAGACTGTGTTTTCAGGACTTTTTCCTTGAATATGGGGATTAAAAGGTATTTTGAAATTAAGAAAGGTATTCTTAGACACTCCCATCACTTAAGGAACCTGAACTTTAACATGGGCATCATATACTCAGAATAAAATCGTGACTTCCCACAAGTGCATTCATCTACCACCCACGATGATGGATCAGCAATGAATGAAAGTAGCGAAGGCATTTTCTTCTCAGATGCAAATCACCGATCTTTCAGAAGTTTAATTTAGTTGGCAATACCAAATCATGAGAAGGCTCCAGGGAGACCTTATTGCAGTCTTTCAGTTCTTAAAGGGGGCCTACAGGAAAGGTGGAGACAAACCTTTTAGCAGGGTCTGTTGCAACAGGACTAGGGGCTTTAAACTAAAAGAGGGTAGATTTATACTTGATATAAGGAAGAAATTTCTTACAATGAGGGTGGTGAAACACTGGAAGAGGTTGCCCAGAGAGGTGGCAGATGCCCCATCCCTGGAAACATTCAAGGTCAGTTTTTTTGGGGCTCTGAGCAACCTGATCTAGTTGAAGATGTCCCTGCACATTCCAGGGGGGTTGGACTAGATCACCTTTTAAGGACCCTTCTGATTCAATCTATTCTATGATTTTATGACCTTGGATCCCTGTGGAATTTTCTTTTAAATTGGTGTACTGCGTCTGTCTGGGATAGGGTTAATTTTCTTCATAGCAGCCTGTATGGTCCTGTGTTTTGGTTTTGTGATTAAAACAGTGTTGATAACACACCAGTGTTTTAGCTGTTTCTGAGCAGTGTTTGCACAGCTCCCAAAGCCTTCTCTATTTCAAACTGTGCTCCCAAAGTGAGTAGGCTGGAGAGCTGACCCAGATTGACCAAAGGGATATTGCATGACACATAATGTCATGCTCGGCAATAAAAACTGAGGGGTGAGTGGTTTGGGGAAGCTAGTCATTGCTTGGAGACTGGCTGGGAATCAATCTACTTGTGGGACGCAGTAAGTGACTGCCTTTGCATCACTTCTTTGTTTTTTTCTTCCTCTTTCCTTAGTTTATTGAACTGTCTTTATCTCAACTCAAAAGTTTTATCACTTTTGTTCTTCATATTCCCTCCCCCATCCCACTGTGGGGGCAAGTGAGCAAGCAGATGGCTGGTGCTTAGCTGCTGGCCACGGTCAAACCAACACAATTGGGATCAATTTGAGTCAGGGAAAAACATAGTTCCTTCACAGTCTCCACCTTTTTGACTTCCAAAGACCTCAGAAATTGTCCAAGAGTCAAAAATTTCTGGTTTGTATCTGTGCACATGCTGCTGTTGAATGCAAAAACGTGACTTCAACTACCACGGGAGACAAAGTCTAACACACAAAGCATGGATGTGTGCAGAACATGAATCCAAAGACAAGAGCAAATGGTGTGTGCTATCTGCTCATCACAGGAAAATGTGGGTACTGAAAGTTGAAGAAATACTTATAAAAGATTCCAGTTCTATCACACGGGCCACTGTCTACACTAAATGAGTTGATGCTACAGTAGGGGAACTCTGGTATGACCAGATCCACGGAAAAACTGGTTGAGTATCACGGCTACGCCATGACAATGACCTGTACTAGTGTTCTTCTAGTGACCTGTGCGCCGGCATGGTCTTGGTGGGGGTCAGTCCTGCTCTTAGCTTCAACCTGACTTTGTGATGAACCCAAGGAGATCGCATTACCTGCCTTTGCTGCTTACAGCCACAAATGGTGGACAGGGGTCATAGCCTCCATTGCACACTGCTTTAATGCTTTTGCTGAAGTGCCCTGGGCATCAGTAACCCACCTAGGAACAACTGCCCTGCATTTATGGCAGATGACAGAGCCCTGGCTGGAGGTGTTGCTGGCTGAGTGAACCCTGAGAAACTGCCAGAGTAGCGGCTGCCGCCGCAGGGCAGCTGGTGAGGGAGGCCAGACCTTGCGGGGGGGATGGGGTAGCAGGGTTTGGGGAGGCACACCCTCAGGGGGGCCACCAGAGGCCTGGGGATCTCAGGAATGGTGTCGGAGGCGCCAGCCCCTGCAGGGAGGCGGCAAAGGCAGGTTCCGCATGGGTGAGACAGAGGCAAAGGCCACGGGAACTGCAAGGGATGGAGAGGTGCAATTAATGCAGCCTGCTGCCATGGGCCACCATCAGGGTCTCCACGGGTCACCACAGCCAGGGCCAGGCAGTGCCCCACACCAGGACAAGAGTGACCCACAGCCAGGGAGAGCAGTGACTCATTGGTCTTTCTCCATGGCCAGCATGGGGTACTGGGGGAACTGGCCAAGCACCCCGGTGTCCCTGTACCAGGGCTTGTTCCCTGACTGGCAGCACCAGCAGAGAGGCACCGACCCCATGATGTAACCTGGCTCTGCATTTGCAAAGACGTTTTTGTTCTCTGAGTAACAAGAAGAAATGAAATGTTAAGGCCTGTGTACTGCAATGACAGGTTTCCTGCGGTGCTGTAAAAGGGCTTTTGCAGCCGAGCTCTGCTGGACGGGCACAACCTTTTGTGAAGAAGAGCCCTGCGCTCTGCTTCGTGTCAAAGATGGTGAGGAAGGACGGGTTCACGTCGTGGCCCTCACTGCGCATGAAGGTGAAGGATTTGCTCATACTTCCGCGCGTGGCTCCGGACCAAGAGCTGCGTGACAAAAATGGGTTTGCATTTATTGAAAGCCGAATGCAGAGACTCTGGATATCTAAGCTGGGTAATTGACATGGCGCTTTAGCTGTGACCACAAACGACCGCATAGAGCTTTCTGGTTTTTTCCTTAACCGTGGATGGTGCCGCCCCAGCAAACAAGCGCAGCAACAGCAACATCTAGTGGCAGATGAGATGGTGGCTACACCACAGCAGAAACGAACCCCAATTAATAGGGTATGAACCAGACACAGATGTAAAAGAACAGAAAGTAGCAACAGAAAACTCATTCTATAATAATTTGTATTCAAAGTTGTCTCATGTTTACATGCATATATAATATATGGAATATGTATATCTGGAATATAAAATACTCTTAAATCTTCCTTTTTTTCACGACGAACGCTGTGTCATTACTTTAAACACCAATTGATTTGATGACAATATGTTTGTATCCTATTTAGCACTCTTAGACTTTAAACATGCAGGAGCATAACAGCAGAATTTGAAGGGAAATTATATATGTAGTTATGGTTTTGTTAGGTACTCGGGTGGTGAACAGTATGATGCTTTAAGCATGAGAGAAACATTAGATGTATGATAAGACATTCGAGATTTGTACAAGGAGAGGAGTGTACCTTCTTTTCTCTATGCAAGTTTGAAAACTGTTCAACATTTTTTTTTCTCTCTTTCCATTCTGGCACGATGCATGTACTTATTATGTCAGACACCCATTATTCAAGATAGATGATTTTGTAGTTAAAATGCGGATCTAACTTACATCTCCTCTTTACCATTGTACTGGATCTGGCTGGAACAGCCCATGCAGGGCTGTTGGCAGCTAGGATCACCCAGCTGCTCTCTCACACCCCCAACTTGGGATGGGGGAGACAATCAGAAGAGTAAAATGAGAAAACTCCTGGGTTGAGATAAAAACAGTTTAATAACTAAAGCAAAAACCAGGCACACAAGCAAAGCAAAACAAGGAGTTCATTCCCTGCTTCCCATCAGCAGGCAGGTGTTCAGCCATCTCCAGGAAAGCAGAGCTCCATCACGCATTATGGTTACTTGGGAAGACAAATGCCATCACTCTGAACGTTCCCCCCTTCTTTCTTCTTCCCCCAGCTTTTATTACTAAGCATGACACCATATGGTATGGGATATCCCTTTGGTCAGTTGGGGTCAGCTGTCCCAGCTGTATCCCCTCCCTACTTTGCTGGTGAGGTAGCGTGAGAAGCAGAAAAGGCCTTGACTCTATGTAAACACTGCTCAACAATTAGGAAAACATCTCTATATTATTAACTGTTACTAATACTGTTCAGCACAAATCCAAAACATAGCCCCATACTAGCTCCTATGAAGGAAATTCACCAGCCAAAACCAGCACAGCTATGTTTTAGAGTTGTAACCAAAACAGTGTTGATAACACAGGGATGTTTTAGCTGTTGCTGAGCAGTGTTTACACAGCATCAGGGCCTTCTCTGTCTCTGACTTTGCCCCCACACAGAGAAGGCTGGGGGTGAGCAAGAGGCTGGGAGAGGACACAGCAGGTACAGCTGACGCAAACTGACCAGAGGGTTACCTCATACCATGAAACTTCATGCTCAGAAGTAAAAAGTGGGACAGTCTTTCCAAGGCAGCTGCTGCTCAGAGAATTGCTGGGCATCAGTCTTCTGGTGGGAGGTGGTGAGTGATTGTCTTTGCACCACTTGTTTTGTTTGTTTTTTTTTCTTGCCTCTTTCTTTCACTTGTTCAACTGTCTTTATCATGATCCACAAGCTCTTTCGTGCCTTTGCTCATTCAGTTCTCTCTCCCACCCTGCTGGGGGCAGGGAGTGAGAGTGCAGTAAGTGGTTTCTTGATTTCCAGCCCGGGTCAACCCACCACAACCAGGCATACTTTACTTCATACCCTGTTTTAAATATGCACATTACATTGTGTCCAGAACTACCAAGTATGACATTTTTCAGCTAGATAATGGAAAAAAAGTAGAGGAAGGACTTTCCTTCACAAACAGGAAAATGTATCAAATTAGAACTTGTGAGGCAATATCTGTTGTAGATACATATAGATTAGTATGTGCATTTATACAGAGACAGCCATTCTAATACTTATCTCTATGTAGTCACACAAAATTAACAGACTGCTATTATCATACTACCTTCTGGAGGACTGAGACCTCTCCTTGACCATCCCAAAATGTGCACTGTAGAAATGTTTCAGGACAGCTTCTGGTCTCTATACATTCTTTACAGCTGCATATACGCATAATATTCTAAATATAGTATCAGTTAATGCTCCATTCAATGAGACTGAAGTAATGTCTGAAATAAGAGCATCTGCATGCTGTGCATTCAGTCCTGTTGCATACAAAGACCCTGAGCTGAAAGGTGGCCAACACTTCTGAAAGATGGCTTGGGGAATAGTCTATAGAGCCTATACCCGGATAGTGCCATTTAACAGCCTTTGCACTTTGCAGCGGTTCAGAAGAGACGTATCTATTTGTCTCCCAGAGCCCTAATCCTTACAGCTTTCCCCGTGCAGTCACAAGGGTTCACTGCTGCACTAAAACGTTAGAGCTAGGAACTGGCAGAGGATAACTTTCTTCGAATGAAGCTTCAGCTTGAACCGAGACAATATGCCAAAACACCCAAGTCTCCAGCTGAAGGAAAGCCTGATGAATGTTAACATTTCCGTGTCACGCAGTCAGAAGTGTGGCATGTCAAAATTCAGGTAGTTTCTTCTTCTGGGACTTGAAGACCAGGCCTTGACAAGAAAAAACCCTTTACTTCTTACACTAGTTTTACACTTATAATCTGTTAAGAAATTACACCAGTTGCTGCAACATCAACTTGCATTCAAGCTACATTCACAGATACTCACTTCCCATCACCTCCTCCAAATGCTTCCTGCATCAGGCATCTGGGTTATTGCAAGCTGCACTTCAGAAAATGATTTAAAGAAATAGCAGATGGCAAGTGGCAGAGAGATCCCTGATGGATAATTAGATCCTCCACTACTTCCCCTGTGCCTCACTGCTGCTATTCCCTGGGCTCTCAAAAGTGTTACCAGTGCAGAAGGATCACTGCCCTCCCAACAGTCATCACACTGGGCTGTAAAGTTCTCTTTTTCACAAGTTACTCTATATTCTAAAGGAAATACAGCATCATTTTTTATACGAGCTTCCCCTGGACTTTCCTGGTGTCTTGGCTTCTCCATGAACCTGTCCCTGGGCACTGCCTTGCCCTTGAATTGATCACTTACTTACCACCAAATCTGTCATCCCCCAAAATTATCACAAGAAAAGCCAATCTGGACTTCTGTTGCTCAAGTCCATTTCCTTGTCCATGAGACCCCTTCCATGGAGCACATTTTCCACAGATGAAATGATCCAGACCAAAAAGCCATCTTGCCCCTCTATCCAATTCCTGGTTAGAGAAAAACTGTCTTCAGGAGCAAGTTTCCCCCTGAAATCTGGTATTTGTCAGCTATTTACATCCAGAAATCCAGTGCTTAAATCCTAAGGAGGATATGGATGGAGTATGTTTATTCGTCTAATAACAAATCATACTGCTGACCCTCTAGGTGTCCAGGCCTTTTGTGAGTGCTGCTCTATACCCTGCACCAATGTGCGTCACAGAGTGTAGAAAATGAAAGGGAAATATTTAATTTTCTAGGTTGCTTTTTTTTTTTTTTCATTTTCCACATCAACTATCATTGTTTGCCCCTTCATTCCTACCCTTTAGGAAGGAATTACAGGCTCAAAAGTGACTAGTCACAAGGAGTTAGAAGTTACTCTGCTACATCAGTCCCCAGGGAACATGAAACAAACAGAGCTCACTACAGTCAACAGTTTTATTTTGCAGGGAGCAAATAGAGTACAAATTAAAATTCGTCTTTGTCAGGTACCGTGTTAAACTTGGAAACGATGGGGAAAAAACCTGAAGCAGAAACTGTGAACAGATCAGTAAGTATAAGTTCTCCCTGGCACATTTCTTTCATAGGTAATTTCTTGTGGAACAGGTGGTAATTTGTTTTTCCCATACTTAGATATACAATCCATATGTGCTCAACAACCAATGATTCTCCTGACAATGCATCATCTTAAAAATGAATTGACTGCCTTAACCAAAAGCTAAGTTGATGGCTTATCTCATTTCCTCACTTATGTACGCAAGAGGGCAGAATAAAGAAGAGAGACTTATTTCCTTCCTAAAACAGCATCATAGAGTTTTCCAGTCCTCTTGACTTGAATCTCTCCAAAGCCAGCTGCCTCGAGGAGATTGCTGTACTCTGCTGCTGTTCGCTCTTTCCCTTCTGTCTGGATCAACGTATTCATTGAATACAGTTGGATTTCTAAAGGTCCACTTTTACCTTCATTCAGAAGTGATTCAACCAGCAGCACTCCACCACCTGGTTGAATAAAGAGAAATAAAACACAGGCTGAGCTCTGAGAAGACGAGATATTTTTCAGCTGAGTTATCAGATCCTAATCTTTAGTTTCAGGAAGAAGCAGTCCCTAAGTGAAGTTATATTTCGGCATCACAGAAGATGACGAAAGAGCAAAAGTATCAGAGCACGCCACTGCTTGGCTACACAGGTACTGAGGTACCAGGGCTGAAGGGGATGCTATGACTGGGATGGAAATTTCCCATTTCCCCCAGCTGAAATGCACAGGAGCTTACTGATTTTGCTGAGAACCTGGCTCTGTAGGTAGTACTTTAAAAGCTCAAGGGTTCAGCGTGATGCTTAATGGGATTTTTACTATGACGTATATACACTTGTCTAACAGCGCAGTGTTATGGCATATATGTGATGTTTCCTTGTGAGAGTATTTATTTTGAAACAAAATATCACAATAATCGTTCCAAGAAAAATGCCTTTTTAAGAGCTCATGTAATTGTCTCATACAGATGGTACAAACATTGGTAGAGACACTAGATAACGACTCTGTTAGATTTTATTATGCTGAAAAACATAAGCTCAAAAAGATGGCAGCTGAACCTGCAGCACGAAGCCACTGCAGGAGCCTTGGAGAAGGCTTAAACTCAGCAGATGTGTGCAGGAGCCCTCGCAGCCAGACACGCAGGGACAGAGCTCACGAGAGCAAAGAGACAAAGGCTAATGAGAGGTAAGTGAACTATGTCACTTCCAGCCTAATGGCGACACTCTTAGTGGCCCCCAGGAGCAAACCACTGGGAATCATGACTTTGGCATTTATAGTGGGCAAGGGGCCACTGCAGTCTACCCTTCCTTGGCTTCCCCTTTCCACAGTTAGAAAGATGAGAAATATAAAACAGAGCCACTAAACCAGGCGCTGGGGAAGCAGCGATGCCTGACGGCTCCCATGAATCCTGGCTGCGCTCAGCAGCGCTGGGGCCGCAGTGTAAGAGACTGCAGACGGTCTCTCAACCTAATGGCACTGACTGAAGGGGAGGAGGGAAAGATCCTGGCACCAGAAGAATGTATCAAGCAAGGCAAGAAAAAATGCCAAGCCTGCCACGTGTGCAAGAGGATAAGCCACTACTCAAACAGATGAGACTCTGTAGAGAAAATCGTTGAGTGTCCTAATGCTCTCAGTACTCGCACATTTCTCTTTGTAACCCAACCAAGACAGTAAAATGCTCCCTTTATTGCTGACAAGATTCTGAGATATGCCCTGCTTTTCATTGCTGTACCCATTGTATAACATAGGAGTTCTTTTCAGGGTTTCTAAAAGATGGCAGTTCAGAGGCTTGTTAAAGAAGACCTACTGATGCTCACCTCGCAGGTCATAGACCTTCCTGAATGGGGAAAGGTCAAATGCAGCCAGAACATCTCTGCCACATTTACCCCATATTGACTGAATTTCAGCACGTCTTTTCAGCATTTCAGCGTTAGCTTAATATAGACACATTAATTTTTATATCCTTCTTATATTGTGGAGCTCAAAACTGCACACAGGACTCAAGCTGAGGCCTCACCAATGTTGAGTATATTGGGACAATCACTTCTTTCAGCAGGTTAGCTATACTGTGCTTAATGCACACCACGATACAGTTGTCCATTTTGGCCACCAGGGCAAATTGTTGACTCATATTGATCTTACCATCAACCCCCAGATCCCTTTCTGCGGGGCTGCACTCAAGCCTCTTGTACCCCACGTCTCTAAGTACATCCAGGATTACACCGTCCCAGGTGCAGAATATGGGATTTGTCCTTGTTAAATTTCATACGGTTGATGATTGCCCAGTACTCTCTTCTATCAAGATCCCTCTGTAAGGCCTCTACACCCTCGAGGGAATCAATGGTTCCTCCTAATTTAGTATCATCAGAGCAACCTAATTTAGTATCGTCAGCAAATGATTTGGTAACATCCGTGAGAAGGAAGACTCTTCTATCTTCAGTAAGAACATGGTTGAGATTACTTCTCAAAAACATGACATGAATATGAATTTTGAAAGCACCGTAGATTGTAAACGAGGAAAATTAAAATTGAAATTGAAATTGAGTAGAGGAATTCTACGCAAACTCACACACACATAGGAAAACAGCATCAGCACACATTACGGAAATTGAAACTACTGCCTGTCTGCCTCAATGGTATGCTGTCTGGTAGAGAGCCATTACAACACACTCTGTATTCAAAGTTGCTTCCATCTGAAGGGACATAATATACAAATGTTATCAAACTCAGCCTGCTGCATGGTAAATTTCAGGAGGGAAGAAGATATTTGAAAAATCTTGTTCTTTGCATGATATGACAGGGGGAGAAAAAGGCAACTGAAGTTTCTCAAACCCCAAAAATTAAAAGTGGGAAGAAATCTTGCCACCAAAGGAACCTTCCACATTAGAGGCAGTCAGACATCAATCTGCCAGCTATAAACCCCCATGTTTTTAAAACTTCATGGAGAGACAAGGTCTACTCGTGCAAGCCTCCAAAGGTCAGAGCATCTCAATAAATGTTAGGTCCATCCTGAGGGCCAGGTCTGCCTTAGTTGGTTTTTTGCTTTTGTACTTCTATCATTCCTATTCCAATCTTAAAGTCAGTGTAGTATTAAGATGCTTTATTATGAACTGTTTTCTTCTCAGAGACATTAATTGATGCCCTTGAGCATTCCAGCCTTAGGTATCTATCCGAGACTGACTTATATTTCTTACCTTTGAGACTAAAAATCCACAGTTGTATTGCAAGATGACTTGAGGATAGTCAAGGTCTTCTGTGGAATCCATCTTCTTTCTGGACTGAGGCACAGATTCTCTGTCCTCTTAATTTAAATAAGCTTCTTTCCACCAGGCACAGAGCACACCAGATGATCCACTTAATCTTATTGCTTCTGAGAAACACACTGGTTACAAAACATGTTAGCTAACTTACTTGGTTTCAAAGGGTCTTTCTGCCAGGTTCAGCTGTTTCTTTGGCTCTTCCATCATCACGTACAAGGCTAAAGAAGCAGTGTGGATTAAAGCTTGTACTGGCAGTTCAGCAGTCGGCTAATACACTGGTACTTCAGAAGCACTCGAAAGCTTGTAACAAGCAAACCAGAAATCAGTACAGAACAGCATCAAGAATGTGAACTCAGCATGATGAACCAGGAGTTTGTAAACCAAAGAGGAGTCTTCCTGGTGTTTGTTCAAAAGCAGCTTTACTCCATCAGGCTGGCATTTTGATGCTGGAAGACTTCCCAAAAAGAAACAGAAGATAGCAGGGGACAGAGTTTAATAATAAGAAAAGATGATCTGTATTGATCAGACAAAAGCCTGGACAACAGGTTTCAGGAACACAGCTACATTCATAATGGACATCTTCCTCTGCCATCCACACCTCAACGATAGTGCACAAGCTCAGTTTGTATTTAGGAACTTCTACCTGCATACGCACTAAGCGTGATTCTGCAAAGTTCATTCATTTCAACAAATCTAGATCCACTCTCACTGATCATGCTACAGCTTTTTCAGTTCCTCACATCCATTCCAAAGACAGTTCTATGGGAAAAGAAAACTCCAAAACTTTTCACTGATTCTGGGTCTTTTATCAGTTAAAGTAGAAAGCAATGGAGATCACTAGCACTTTCTTTCATCAGGCAATTCCTTGGGCCACTAGCTTTTACATGACAACAGTCTTCTACAGAATTGCAAGGCAGACCTGGTCTGAGGGTGAAAAATTCTTGATTAGGCACTTGTCTGGCAGGTGGAGAGTGCTGGCAAGGGTGACTGGTGCTACCAAACCATTATCCCTTCATGTTGTACTACAAATACCTTGTTTAAAGGACAGCACTCCTGACCACCCCACCCAGAACACGTAGAGTTCACTTTGCAGCTGCCACAGGGCATATGAGACTAGCTTATTTAACGATAAAAATAGAGTCCCAACCAGGCAGCCTTAGTCCTGCAAAAGTTTTAACCTACACCTATGGCAAAGCACTTGGTTGAGCTAATCTACAAATTCATTGCGAGGCAGCAGGAGATGTATAGAGAGGATAAGGCATGTGAGGGGATACCAGGTCACATGGTTTTTCTGCACTGTGATTAAAGACAGAATGGTGCATACAACTTCAGAAAAGCTCCAAGAGCGCAGTACCAGACAAAGTACAAAAACCAGAGGTACGTTTTCTTTTAACAATAATAAAAAATGCTTACACCTGTAATAATACAAGCACCAGAGGGATCCATTCTGCACACTCAGTTCAGAACAAGTGCAAGCAGTGAGTAGTTTGGGTTCATTGCTGCTTTATATTCTCCCTACAGACATCTCTGCAATGTGATCAACCATGGGCAGCTGCACTAGTCTGTTACACCAGTCTACGTGCTTTCAAATTCTGCTGTAAAATCTTTTCTACCCACCTGTTGAGGTGGCATTTATCTGTAACCGAAATCTGTGATTTCAGTTTATACCCCTGGACCCTCTGGTATCATCCTGTGCTTGTGCTTCAGGGGCCTTTGACAAAATTGGAGGGGCGGAGTTCAGCAGCACTCAGGATGTGACCTCTTGATAACTAACGTTTCATTAGGAAAACTAGTCAAGCATTCACCTCTGTTCTACAGCTGTTGAATAGTCTACATTACATTACAAAAATAATGGTCCATTAGCAGACGGATGGGCAGATGCAGAGTTAAAGTTTTGGTAATCACCTTCTACCAACATTGATTAATTTGGCTATTATGACTTGCATAACACCAAAATTGCCTTACTGCAATGGTATGCAGATGGAAGACATCCACAGACTTCAAATCTGAGGGGCTGGCATTGCTATCTCAGGAAAAAAGCCCCTTTCTAAGTTACCTGGTATGAATTCAGACTCAAGGGACAAGCTTAATTTCTGGAAGAATTACTTGCACTTGAGGATTTCCTGCACCGTCAAGGACTTTCCCTGTCTCTACCCTGTACCCCTGGGGTTACCATGCCAGGACATGTCAGGACAAATGGTGACTCCAGCTTTTCAAATGCCAGGCTGCCTGAGAGGAACAAATTGTACAGGATGGGTATGCAGGATACCCAATCATTGCTGGTAAAATGTGGTTTTCAACTTAGTGCGGTCTTATCATTCAAATGTCACAAGATACATTTTTTTTCCACAATGGCAACGTACCTTTTGCATCAGAGTAATTATTTAGAGCCATGGGTAGCTGCAGAGAGTTTTCTAGAACAGAAACACTATGATCATACGTTTCTGAAAATACTCATTTTGCTCCACGATAACAAACTAACTTCTCTGTCAAACTGGTTTATGCTTACATGTGACGCATTCACATAGTGTTTTTCTTATTAATATATGCCCACAGTTGAGGAACTTCTGGTTTCCACCAGCTGATATTTCCTACCTTTCTCAGGACTATTATTTTATAAAACATTATTTTAAAACAGTTGCTGTAGAACACTGTGCAAATTGTATGGTCTTCCCAATCATAATTTTGTAAAGCTATGCTTACTGGTATGCAATCTTCCAATGTACAGGTTATCATAGAGGACATTTCCATAATTAATGGATTTTCATTTGCTTCTTGGAAATAATAAAGCCTTCTGCCATGGTTTCAGTTGGGATAGTGTTAATTTTTTTTACTAGCAGCTGATACAGTGCTATGTTTTGTATTTGGGATGAGAAATACTTTTGATAGCACACTGGTGTTTTTATTTGTTTATAGGCAGTCAAGGCCTTTATTGCTCTTCATTTCACCCCGCCAGCAAGTAGCTGGGGAGGCCAAGGAGCTGGGAGGGGACACAGCTGGGACAGTTGACCCCAGCTGGCCAAAGGGATATTCCAAACCATGTGGTGTCATGCTCAGCATATAAAGCTGGGGGAAGAAGAGGGAAGGGGGGGACATTTGGAGTGATGGTGTTTGTCTTTCCAAGTAACTGTTACGTGTGATGGAGCCCTACTTTCCTGGAGATGGCTGAACACCTGCCTGACGATGGGAAGCAGTGAATTAATTCTTTGTTTGGCTTTGCTTGCGCGTGCAGCTTTTGCTTTACTTATTAAACTGTCTTTATATCAACCCACAAGCTTTTTTCTCACTTTTACTCTTCCAATTCTCTCCCACATCCAGTCTGGGGGGAGTGCGCATGTGGCTGTGTGGTCCTAGTTGCCAGCTGGGGTTAAACCACGACACCTGCATATCAGTACGCTACTTGACTGAGGTAATATTCCAGCCAGAATCTTCCCATTTGTT
The DNA here is from genome assembly GCA_013398915.1 of Dromas ardeola. NCBI lineage: Eukaryota > Metazoa > Chordata > Aves > Charadriiformes > Dromadidae > Dromas > Dromas ardeola. The sequence continues at coordinate 538,157 of VYZM01005191.1, forward strand.
TGACATTCATGAGGACACAGCCTTTGACAAGCAGCAATAATCCACCTCAGTCTGTACTAAAACTTGTACCATTTCATATGGCTGGGTGGAAGCTTTAACCACATCATTAACTATCAGTGAGAATTTACTCCAAATGGGTTGTAGGTCTATGCTATTCGTGATACTCCTCACTATACCTAAATTCCCATAAAGAACTTAGGTCACCATCTCACCCTTTCTTTCCTCCAGAAGTGGAAGACTTTCCAACTCTCTGTGGTGATTTTGAATAGCTGGGTTTCTCCCAGCAAAATTAGACTTCCATCTGAAATTTTAATTGATCATTTTCTTCCCTGAACTTCACTGAATCTATTAAAAGGTTATGAATATCATGTGGTTCACATCAAAATTGCTATCCTTTCTGTAATACAGCAAATAAGGAAAATGTACCTAGGGAATGGGTAGCTGTGGGGACCCCGCTGTCACGAAGTTCAGATAGGCAACATCAAAGTAGTTCCAAAATTTTTATTTTACAGTATCCAGAGTAAAGATTGAGCACTCTGTAGGTCATTTTACATTCCAGTTGAGTTGTTTTGGGGGTTTTTCGTAGTAAGTTTGCCAATTTTTACACTCCATTTAGCACACAAGTCATTAATGTGAAACAATCCAGGATATTCCCACCCATACAAAGGTTGGGAATCACTTATACAAAAAGATACTGACGTATTTATCATTCCAACACCATAGCTACACCTGATCCTTTGTTTTGTCACTCTTCAAATACAACCTCTTGAGCTGTAATGCCCACCTTAGATGAAAAGGCTTTTTGAGGTATCTGGGTATCAGCAGAGGTCTGTGCTAAAACAAAATTATTCCATTTAGCTTCTGTATTTCTGAGGTGCTTTTCTATGCATGAGTAACCCAAATGGGGGCTTTCCAGGGCAAGACTACTTGGCCTCCTCTCCATGCCAGCTTGTACCTGACTGCGTTGCTGTATTGGTCTTCAAAATCATTACAAAACCTGACTGTATCCCAATTGCTTGGCATTGAGCAGCCTAGTCTAGTGGCAGGTGTCCCTGCCCATGGCAGGGGGGTTGGAACTAGATGATCTTTAAGGTCCCTTCCAATCCGAACCATTCTATGATTCTATGATTCTCCGTAAGAGTCACCCCAGCAGAGCCCACAGTACGCCTATTTGATCAGTCAGTGGCAATGCATTTTAGCCAGCTTGCAGTTCTGCTGTTTGTGCCTCTGCCAAAGGCTGAACCCTACAAGCAATAGTTTTCTTGGTGCACTGCTGCTCTTCCCTCAGGTACTCTTCCATTAGGGTGGGAACCTAACCAGCCCATGGACTTGCCTAATCTATTATCATAAACCACCTCACCCTCCCTCTTCAATTGCAGCCAGTTCCTCAGGCATCTTGGCTGCTATAGGAGCCATCTGTGTGTTCACAGCACTTAGGGTTGTCACTGTTGCCCACCATCTGTGGGCTGTGTTTTGCCACCTGCTTTGAGCACAGGCCACACTGGAGATTGCCGTATACACTAGGTCACTGCACTCACCTGTAGCTGAACTTCAAGAGGAGGCCACAATCCTTCCCCAGCCTCCTTTAGCCAACTACTCCAGTGTAGCGGGGCTGAGTCAGGACCAGTAACCAGTACTTTGGCCTGAATTTTCCCTCTCTCTGATTTATCTTCAGCCCATACTGGAGAGATGTCTGCCTCTAGGAATCATCATGGTCTCCTTCAGGGTTGGGAGCTTGGTTTGCCCAACACAATAGACAGCTGAAATCTGATTTTTCCTACCACCATTCCTACTGCCACTGCAGGAAATTGATTAACTAAAGGTGAACACTGAGTTATTGTTCCTTAAAAATGAGCTGCCAGAAACACCATCGCTCAAATCCATCCATATTTGAACACACAGAATCACAGGATCTTTGATGTTGGAAGGGACCTCTGGAGGTCATCTGGTCCAGTCCCCCTGCTCAAGTAGGGCCACCTAGAGCTGGTTGCCCAGGGCCATGTCAAGACAGCTTTTGAATATCTCCAGGGTCTCTACCACCTCTCTGGACAGCCTGTGCTCAATCACCCTCACAGTAAAAAAGTATTTCCTGATGTTCAGAGGGAACATTCTGAGTTTCAGTTTGTACCCATTCCCTCTGGTCCTGTCACTGGGCACCATTGTGAAGAGCCTGGCTCTGTCCTCTTTGTACCCTCCTTGCACACAGAATATTCCTTCTTGCCAATTAGACATCCTTGCTTTCAGCAGCTGTAACACTGGGGCCTTAACTCCTACACATATTAATGCCGTAATTTTTATTGCCTTTTTAGCCTCCTTTTGGTGTCCAAGGTTGTTGAATGCCACTTCTGACAGCTAAAGGCCTGAAAGAAATGTTTGTATAGCGGTATTAGATTATCCAGTCTCCAACTAAAAACTAAATCCTACCAATATTTCAGAGTTTCCATATTAGATTTTTAATTTTTTAAAAATGTTTTTAATGAGCATTGAAAGGTGAACAGTTTTGTCGCACTTCAGCATCCTCGGCATTCATATCACAGCCCGGAACGGCAATCTTCCTTGCGCAATCTAAAAGCTGAAAGAAGAAATCAGCAATGTGTCCTACTGACACCGCTTCATTTATCACACCCAAAGGTTTATTGATCGAAGATTGTATTCCATTTCAAAAAGCATTACCTGTTGTAAAGCTGCAAGATGTGGCACAGGATAGAGATTAAACATGTAACTTTCTAATAATATGGACTTTAAGTCATTCTGAAAGCCCACCCTGAGATGTTGGAAAGAAATACTGAGTTTTATGTGCTTTTACTCAGCTCCTGACAGTCTGATTGCACTAATACGTAACACACAGGCATATTTTTTATTTTAAGAAATCTGTTTCATCCTGTTACAATCAAATTGCTTTCAGCGTGTCTGGACAGAGATACTGCACCCTTTCAGAGGCTGCGAGGTGTGAGAACATCCAGTTCTTCAGAAACATGCTGACCTTCGGGAACCACTCTACTGACAGCTGTGCAGAAGACATTGTGCTCGAGGGATCAGTGGTCTTGGTCAGGCCATGTCTGCTCTACTGGGCCTCGCACTTGGGGCTTCAGAAGCCTGTATGCTATAAATGTAACCTGTAATTTATAATATCTTTAGGAAAGGTAAGCTGTGTGTGGATCAAGGGGTGCAACATATTGATCCTGACTGGGAGCCCGTTGCACGTTTAGGAGGTGGTGACCCACATCACAGCTAAGCTGAGCGGATGCAAGCCCATGCTGCACCATGCGCTGCATATCCAGGGTGGTCTTCAGGCCCGTGCTGTGCTGCCCACAGCCCTCGACTGCGGGGTGAGCTCAGCCGGCTCACCGTAACAGAGGAGGCTGCGGGCAGCTCCCACTCGGAGCCAGCGATTACACCACCTGCATGGCCTTGCCTCTATCTAACAGAGAGCAGCAACAAGTTCTTGTGAGAACGCCTTTTTTTCTTGTAATAAAATTATATAATTACTTCAGTGACCCAAAATGAGGTCCTTCCCTCCATGGACAGGATCTGTACAATACACTGTGGGAAAATCCAACTGGACTCCATCCAATGCTGCACAATGGGTGCCTGGCATCTGAAGGGACTTAAGGTTTACTTGCTATCTATATTCCTCTTCTTATTCTACCCTATTAAAACAGTTATTTTATTAAGCCATTTGTTTTGGGCTTCCTTACTGAGATCCAGAAAGCACCCCACACCGTCTCTCTCTCACCTCATCCTCCCGCCCCCAGTGTAGAACATTCTCCATAACACTGTTACAGCTTCATTCAAAGTGTTGCTCTTGCCCAAAACTAAGTTGGTTTGCAATAAGGCTTTCAAGGGACCCATGAATGCGCACGTGCTCATAGGTGCCGAGGGCAAGGCTGTGTGCACATCCCACTGATGCACCTCAGGAGACATTATAGAGCATCCTGGACTTGGCTCCTTTGCAGGAAACTCCACAAATGGAGAGGCCTCCCTTTGAAAGCCTTCAGCTTTCAGCCAGCGTGCTATAAAGGCAAATTCCCTGGCTCCTCCTGCCCTCTGCTCTTTCATATAATTCCCAGGCCGCCAGGCCAAGGCCCTGCTGGAAACTTCTGTCCTACTAGACAGAGCAGCCTTGGGGGCAGCTGCACTCGCCCAGCCCAGCTCACAGACTACGTTTCCTCCCTGGTGCATTCTTCTTCTGCTCTTGGCTGATTCACCCCAGCTGTGGCCAGGTTTCATTCATTACTCTTAAGTCATATTGGGAGCTAGAAAATTTCTCTTACCCTATACAGCTAAAAACTCCATGAGAGGGGGAAAGAACTCTGTTGACAAGAGCCACATGCATCAAACAGAAAACCTCCCACCCCAGCATCATGAAAGGGCCTAAATTTGGGAACTGCTTTCATTACCCAAATCACAAGTAACTCGGAAACCTCCACCTAATTGCCTTGTTCCTATACAATCTTTTTTTACATTAAAATGTCCAATGGCAAGAAAAAAACACAGCTGAAAGACCTCATAGACCTTCTGATGACAAGGCATCTTCAGAAATGCCTGTTGGAGCATGAAAACCACAGAGCAAACAGGGTTTTAATTTGACTACATATGGCAAAGCACTTGTTTCAAGTCTTCTTCACAGTGTTTGTCATTTAGGAAAAAAAAAAAAAGAAAAAAAGGGGGAAACAAAAAGGAAGACCCAGCTATGCCTCTGCTTTGTCAAGACAGTTCTTAAGCTCAGAGCACTCTGAGCTTACTCTCCTACTCTGGCACTGACTTCTGTGCTCATAGAGCAGCCTTCTCTCTGGGTCAGGAAGGAAGCACTAAAGGATGGACAAGGGTCAAAGGCACACAGGAGAAAAGAGTCTCTGAAGGAAGAGGATGTTAAACACACTGTGGAGGAAAGGACAGGGGGATGAAGAAGAAGAATAGAACAGAGTAGATAAATAAATATAATCTATTGGAAACAGCACAAGTCCTCTTACTACATTATTTTGCGGTTTCAAAGGTCTGGTCTCTGAAGGAGAATATAGAATGTTAGTATCTTCCTTTTGCATACTCCAGTATTTACTTAGTCATCTAGCATAAGAGAGCAGCCAAGAATGCTTTAGAATCCCCCCAGAAGATGAATGCTTAAATGCCAACTAGCAGACAAGGAACGAGCAGCTGAAGCTATAGCCAGCTGGAGGTTCTGCTTCACACAGGCAGTGAAAGCACACTGTCATGGTGTGTTGCTGTTCAGCTGCTCTGATATGGCACCACATCTGAGCCTTAAAAGTCATTTAAATACCAATGATCCTCCAATTCTGCGATCGCCATCCTGCACTTCATTCATTTCCATCTGTATTCCAGGTAATGATGGGTCAATCCTGTTCTTTAAAGATCCAGCATCTTTGAACCTTGATGCAGATAAAAGGCATGTCAGAACCAGGTGTGCATCTTGCCTATTCAAGTTGTGCCCAAGCCACTCACTGGCAAGTTAATGACATGCAAACCGTGTCATGAACCGACTCTGTGCAGAAGTACTGTATTTAAGGAATTTGTTTTGACAAACCAAAACAGCCTGCTCATGTTTTTCTTCAAGTCAAGGGCAGGATTACCACAGACACCAGCTGAGACAGGAATTCTCTGACTCATCAAGGTTATATGATGTGCCGGTTTATATACGCAGGTGCAGCGTGCTGACCATGACTGGCCTGTCTATTAGCTCAGGAAACAGTGCAGCCAAGTGAGCAACCAGCAGCCCATAAGCATACAACTTTTTCTGGGGGAAAAGAGTATCAGAGAAAGACCAGACAGGAGTTTGTTTTGTTTTTTTTTTCCCCAGCACACTTCATTTGCTGCTTGGTACAGTCAAAGAAGCAAAATAATTTCCCTGGACATTTTTTTTGGGGGGGTTTCAGGGGAATCAACAAAGACCCGATCAGCCTCATTTCATTATTTGCATTCGTGCCTGGCTGCTGCAGGATGTAACACCTCGCTTTGTCTGGAAAGCGAGCGAGCATTCAGAACACATTACTCACAGGCTGCAGCTCCTGGCAAAGTCACCTTCATGCCACATAGCTCGCAGGTTGGGAACACTGCACAGTGACTGCAGCTTACGAGGAAACTCTTCAAAACCACTTGCCCCAACTCCTGCAATATCTGGTCAATATCTACAGGGCAAGATCCTACTCAGGCATAAACCTGCACACTGGCTCATGAACTGTGCCCTATTGCTTTTAAGGATGAGAAGGGCCATTATGGCCTTGTGATTTAATTTTGATGACACAAAAATGTGACAAAAGGCCAACTTTTCCCTACTGAGGCTACTCTCTCCCTATGCTCCTCCTACAGTCAAAGGAGCAGGAGACTCCTGTAGATGTCTACTGAGAAGACTACCTCAGGCTCCTCTAGTATCCAGCTTAATGGGCAAATGCAATTAGTGATCAAGACACAACTGCAGGAAATTACTTTCTGGTGCCTTCTCCAAATGTTTCTCACTCCAGTAATCTGTAATTCTGCTTCCAAGAACTTGGTGGGTTATGGCAGATTGTGCTTGATCAAATGATTTAAAGAAATAGCAATAAGGACTTCCCCAGCACGTAACCGAATGACTTGTCTACATCATTCTCCCTCTCAGCTGCCATCTCTGGGCCTGCCCTGTAAAGAGCATCCCTGGGGTCCAGCCAGTCATCAAGCTACAAAATTCCTTTTTGTAACTTAAATAAAAATCTGGAGGAAATAAAAAATTAGTATCATTTTTCATACCAAACTTCCCAAGGCTCAGACAGGATTTCTCTTGGAACTCCGAAAAGACTAACCACAGCGACACATAATTTGGTCTGCTTATACTATATCAATTCCCCAGCAATAGAAATTCAGGTTACAGAGCTCTGTACAGGGATCAGTTTTATTTTGCAGGAATTCAAGTACAAATTCAGCTTTGCTTTTGTCAGATACAGGTGTTAAAATTGGAAAGAATGAAAAAAATCTGAAGCAGGAACACTGCACATTTCTTTCATGGGTTATTTCTTGTGGGACAGGTGTTGATTTCTTTCTCTCTCTTCCAGATGTAAAGGCAAGGCCTAGTCAGGCTGCCAGACTCACAATCAATTCACACTCAAAATCTGCCATTAGTGATTCTCCCGACAATGTATCAGCTTACCAAAAAGTGGTCTGCCTTAACTAAAAGCTAAGTTGACGATTCCACGCTAAGAAGATAATATCACATTTCACCACTTACTCTGTCTTGTTAGGTACATAAAAGAGGTACTATTATTTCCTTCCTAAAACAGCATCATAGAGTTTTCCAGTCCTCTTGACTTGAATCTCTCCAAAGCCAGCTGCCTCGAGGAGATTGCTGTACTCTGCTGCTGTTCGCTCTTTCCCTTCTGTCTGGATCAACGTATTCATTGAATACAGTTGGATTTCTAAAGGTCCACTTTTACCTTCATTCAGAAGTGATTCAACCAGCAGCACTCCACCACCTGGTTGAATAAAGAGAAATAAAACACAGGCTGAGCTCTGAGAAGACGAGATATTTTTCAGCTGAGTTACTAGGCCAGACCCGAATCTTTAGTTTCAGGAAGAAACAGCCCCTACGTTAAGTCATATTTCAGCATCATAGAAGATGATGAAAGAGGAAAAGCATCAGAGCATGCCTCTGCTTGACTATGTATGTACTGAGGTACCAGGGCTGAAGGGGATGCTATGACTGGGATGGAAATTTCCTGTTTCCCCCAGCTGAAATGCATAATTTTCCTGAGAACCTGGCTCTGCAGGCAGTGCTTTCAAAGCTCTGAGGGTTCAATGTGATGCTTAATGGGATTTTTTTACTATGACATATGCACCTGTCTATCTAAACGATACCCCAAATCCCCAATCCTTACACCTAAATGCCTTGAAAGAGGAGTCCCTGCAGAGAAGGAGACTAAAGTTGGAAGCCAGATAAGGAGAACTTAAACCAGGCCCTGTTTGGCTCAGCTGCACATGGCTAGTTTAGGAAAACAAAAGACCAGATCAAGAAACCTCTGTGCTGAAACTCTGCCACCCAAATCAAGCACCAAGACTGGTATGCTTCATGTTATTGAGAGGTGAGAGTCTCTCTGCTCATCAAGAGATCACACCTACCAGGTCTGCAAGCCTTGTAGACTTTTGCTAGCAGTTGCCTGCATTTGTCATCATCCCAATCGTGCAGTATCTTAGATAAAATATACAGTTCAGCCTCTGGAATTGAATTGTTAAAGAAGTCTCCTGTAAAGCAAGAATACATGTATTACACAAAACCTCCAAAACACACTCAGCAGGCTGAGTTCAGCAAATATTTTCAGTTCTGTCCAGTTCTAAAGACTCTGGGCTTGCCATGTCCATCACCCACATCAGACTGCAAGAGGGTTGGGTAAAAGTCCTCTGTGGCACTCCATAGGAGATTTTGTTCTTGTTCAGTCTCAAGAAGGTCTGAAAGGGAAGTCTTTGCCCAGGGAAGTTGTCAATGACCCATCCCTGGAAGTGTTCAAGGCCAGGCTGGAAGGGGTTTTGAGCAGCCTGGTCTGGTGGGAGGTGTCCCTGCCCACGGCAGGGTGGTTGGAACTAGATGATCTTTAAGGTCCCTTCCAACCCGAACCATTCTGTGATTCTCTGAAATGTTTAAAAGCAGCAGTTCATCTGAAACAGCCTTTGATGTACAGGAAAGCATTTGAGCCTAAGTTTTCTCCAGTTACAGGAATTCAGATTCATAAAGCATTAAGAAGAGGAGACAGTTTCTCATGGTTTCTGTCATGGAAAAAAGGAAAGAATCTTCCCTTATCTAAGCAAATTTTCAAAGACCTTCAGTAACCACAGAATTACATCATAAATCCATAAGGAAAAAATACACATCTTATCTCCTAGCACTAGCTTCATCACCATGCCTTTTGCACAGCACCTGGTGTACTGTATTCCGATTTTTCTCTCTGCATCTTACTTTGTCGTGTCCACTCCCATTTCTTTGCATCACTGGCACACGTAACATTTCCTGTGTTTCTCCACCTTTGTTTTTATATACGCCTTTCCTTCCTCATGGCTTCTTTTCTCTCTCCGAGCATCAAGCAATATTAAGTCATCCCAACACTTGGTAAACATCAAAAATCAGATCTCCCTATGCTCATTTTCATCATAGATGGTGCAAAGACCATGCTAGATCTATCGACTGGCCAAGTGGAATAGGGGCTAGCTCACCCACATTCAAAGCCTGAAATGTTTTAGGACTTGGAAGTCAATCAATCATGACCAGAGAAGTAAAAACTGTTGCTCAGAGCAGACCTGGCATCCCACACATCTGGCAGGAGGTCTGCACAGTAGAAAAAGGAGTGTTAGAAAGGTTTGTAACATGGCATGGCAGTTTTTCAAAACCACAGGACTTTTCTTCTTTTTGTTAAAGTACCCTTGTTCTGAAGAAATCAAGTAGTTGTGTTCAGGAGTAAAGATCTCCCAGGTTGCTGAATAACTGAGTTGTGTCTCTGATAGAAGGCAGCTGCAGATGTGCAACTGGGATAGCCCTGTGGTAGCAATAAGCTTCAGATCTGGCCTGGGGAGGCTGCAGTCTGGGACACTCTGCCCACATAAGGGGCAGCTGGAGACCTGAGGCTCCAGTGTGGTACCTCTGAGCAGACAAGGTGCTCAGGAGCAACAGCTGTCCAACACTACAGCGCTGTCCGCACCTACCTTCATGGAAAGTGATCCGATGCTCCTCAGGGGGAACAAATTGCTCTTTGGCCACTTGCACAACTTTCGGCAGGTCATAAATTGTGACCGTGGAATTTGGGTACAAAGAAACACACTCCCGGGCCAAAGCTCCTCCACCTCCTTTAGGGAGAGCAAACAAAGGTCAGCGCTGACACAAAACCAACCTGTTCAACAGCAGCCCCATGAAGCGATGCAGGCAACAGTGCATTCAGCCTCATGGAAGCTGGCAAGGTACATTTGCTCCCCACATGTTGCTAAAGGGAAAAGAAGGGACAGAAGAGGCCATTATCGCCATTTGCTCTGCAGGAAGCTCCAGGGCCCCCAGCACCCACGTCTATGGGGTCAGCCCCAGCCATAACAGCTCTTACGCACTCCCTCAGCCTGACACAGCTGTGGATGCTGGAAGGTGGGAAATGCAAAACACAGCCACTAAACCAGGCACTGGGGAAGCAGTGATGGAGCCTGCGAGAGAGCCTGACCTGTCCCTTGAATCCTTACAGTGCCCAGCAGCGCTGGGACAGGAGGGCACTGCAGGGTAAGAGGCTGCAGGCAATATCTCAATGACACTGAGGGGGAGGAGGGAAAGAGTCTGGCACCAGAAGAATGTATCAAGCAAGGCAAGAAAAAATGCCAAAGCTGACATGTGCACAAGGGGATGGGCCACTACTTAAACAAATGAGACTCTGTAGAGAAAAACATTCAGCTTCCTAACGCTCTCACCACTTTCACATTTCTCTTTTTAACCCCAACAAATCAGTAAAATGCTCCCTTTATTGTCCTGCTTTCCATTGTTTTGCCCATCATATAACATAGGAATTATTTTTCTTTTCAGAGCTGGTAAAAAAAGACAATTCGGAGGCTTGTCAAAGAAGATCTACTGACACTCACCTCCCAGGTCATAGATCTGCCTGAATGGGGAAAGATCAAATGCAGCAAGAACATCTCTGCCGCATATACTCCATATCGAGTTCTGGCCAGCCATGAATTTCAGCATTTCTTCTTCTGATCTAGTAATGAAAACAGATACAACAAAGAGAAAATGTAACTTACAATATCCTTGGTGATTCATATCATATAACTCTTATTTCAAGTTATAGTTTCAACACTACAGAATACATTCTCTTTGCATATAAACCTACCTCGAGTCTTACTGTAGCAGAAGGGTACAGCTATGCATTAATGCATTTAAATAGGGAATTAAGACTAGTGAAGTCCAACAGTGTATTATGCTGCTAATTCTTAGGCTTCCAAGGGATATTTTTTTTTTTCCTTCAACTACAATTGCCTCTGTGCCAGAGACATGTGATATGTTTTTCAGAATAGGAAATTATATACTTCTATTCAAAATATCAGACAGTGTGCCAGTAATGGATATTGTTGAGAAAGGAAAACGCTCCATCAAGGTTCTGAGGAGTCGGATTCTCACATCATCATATTTAATCGTCCTGAGCCATAGTTAAAAACATTAATTTTATCTACAATAAGAAGAATAAAATTTGTATAAATATACTAATGATTACCTGTACATTGCTCCAAAAGGGTCTTCAGATGAAATGCCAAAAGCTCTTTCATATTGGTTTCTTCCTTCTCTAAAGTAGCAACCAAACAAAGCATATGAACGTGGATTTCTTTTTCTTTTACCCCAAACACACCTCAGGGCTGCTGGTTCAGCTGGTTCATCACTGTGGAAGGTGTTCAACTTCGTACAGAATATATAGAATAGAATAGTTTCGGTTGGAAAGGAACTTTAAAGGTCATCTAGTTCAACTCCCCTGCAATGAGCAGGGACATCTTCAACTACATCGGGTTGATTAGAGCCCCTTCCAACCTGACCTGGAATGTTTCCAGGGATGGAGCGTCTACCACCTCTCTGGGCAACCTCTTCCAGTCTTTCACCACACAGCTTTTGTAAAAAAATTTCTTCCTTATATCTAATCTGAATCTATCCTCTCTTTTTTTAAAGCTATTACCCCTTGTCCTGCCGCAACAGGCCTTGCTAAAAAGTTTGTCTTCATCTTTCTTATAAGCCCCCTTTCAGTACTGAAAGACCATGATACTGAGCCTTCTCTTCTCCAGACTGAACAACCCAAACTCTCTCAGCCTGTCTTCATAGGAGACGTGCTCCAGCCCTCTCATCATCTTTGTGGTCCTCCTCTGGACCCGCTCCAATAGGTCCATGTCTCCCCTCTGCTGAGCACTCCAGAGCTAGACACAGTACTCCAGGTGGGGTCTCACCAGAGCAGAGTAGAGGGGCAGAATCACCTCCCTCGACCTGCTGGCCACAGTTCTTTTGATGCAGCCCAGGATATGGTTGGCTTTCTGGGCTGCGAGCACATGTTGTCAGCTCATGTAGAGCTTCTCATCCACCAGTACCTCCGAGTCCTTCTCAGCAGGGCTGCTCTCAATCCTTTCATCCCTCAGCCTGTGTTGATATCAGAGGTTGCCCCGATATCAATGATGAAACGTGTTGGCAGCCTGTTTGTAATTGTTGTAAAGGCACCCTCATTTGCCACCCCAAAATATGCTGAAATATTTCTCAACCTTTCACAAGAATGACTGGCTCTTTTCAAGGTCAGGTTGGATGGGGCTTTGAGAAACTTGATCTAGTGGAAGGTGTCCCTTCCCATGGCAGGGGGGTGGAACTGGATGATCTTTAAGGTCTCTTCCAACCCAAACCATTCTGTGGGAACCCCAAACCATGCTTTATGGGAACCCCAAACCATGCTTTATGGGAACACATCTCAGGTAAAGATACGAGACTGGTGCAATCATCATCATCACACACACTCCATGTTTGATCATCAGTTGCAAGGACCGGAACAAGTGAGACTCCAGCCCCATATTAAATGACCCCTATACACCTTTGCAACAGAAGTATCCTTGGCCGTCATTACTCATCATTTACTTTGTTGATGCCTCCCCAAGTAAGAGCCGCTGTAAGGATCAAGTGCTTTCCTGAAGGTCAAACACACAGAAATCTGATTCCTAGATCATCTCTACCATCAGAGGGAAAAAGAAAACAAGAACACACACAAATGGAAAACAAGGAAAAACAAGACCATACATTGGCCATGTCAACAGCCAAAACAATCTGTTGGTTTTTCTTTCTGAGAACCAGCCAGCATCTTCATTGCGCCCTTTCCCAGAGACACACCACTCAGAGCAGCCGCACAGATGCCGCAAAGCAGTTTGCAACAGACAGTGCACAACACTCCTCCTTACCTCACAGCATCAGCCAGGTAGTGCCAGCATAAGTAGACTGTATTGGAGTAATACATCATAATATGATACTGAGACTTGGGACTTGATTTTGTAAGGTAGATGTTTGAAATTTCTGTGTTTCTGTAGAGGGCTAAAGGGTGAAATAAATATATTTATTAACATGTATGATATACCACCTTGCCAAGCCTTTTGTACAGCATGGTATTTATCACCAGAAGATGTCTATACGACCAAAGACACAACCACATTGCTTCTACAATCAATCCTTCCACTGCAATGAGCAGTGGCTGAGGGCTGCTGAAATGTGTATTGCCCCATTCAGTGTGAGTAAACACTACCTACACTTGCTCCAGCAGCAAACATTCCTTTCAAGAATAGCAAGGGAATGCCTTACAAGAGTCATCACTTACCTATGGGCTTTTGCTATCAGAGGAAGCTTTTGGTATGCTCTATTTGAAAGAGAAGCCCTTGCAAACAAGTCTTTTCTCCACTCAACAAGGTCAGTAAGTAGGAGACAAGTTCCCAAAACAGCATGCCAACCACACCTACCCTCTTTCACTTCACTAGGGCACGACTTTCTGCAGACAGATGAATGCCTAAAGGGCTCACAGAAATCTCCCCCGCTTCCTCCAATGCATCTGCAGTGACATCATTCACCTGTAGAACTGGCATACGAGAGAATATAAAAGGTAGATCCTGCTCTCCCTACACTCATTGGGCAACTACTGTAAGCCCTAAAACAGGACAAGGCAACACAAGCCAGAGCAGGGGACACAATTTGCAAGACTCTGGCTAGTCCTGACCAGCTGTCTGATGGCCACAGATCCCTTCTGACCACATGGACTCAATGTCTCTGATGCAAGGGCAAACTTACATCACCTCTCAGTTCAGACCAGCAACTTAACAAAAATACTTCATACGGTGGTAAAACCCCAAAGGAAAACAAAACGTATTTTTAAATCATGCTGTTGCCCATCCACCCTGGCATTTTTTTTAAGGTTTAAAATCGTGCCTACACCTCAGCGTTTTCTTGAGACTATCTCTGTAGGGACCCTGAATATCTTCCCAAAGGTCACCTGAGGCTCTTGCCCAAAGAAGTTTAGGGATATAGAGCCTTTTAATTTACACCTTTAATCATGCTGACATTTGATGCTTCTCGTTCAGCTGAAGAGGGGATGGCGTTCCCAAGTGATTCTGTCCTCCTTCCAGCTACGGTAACTGGCCTAACACTAGATATCACCTCTCCCCACACACCTTGCCACACTTTCAAAACCTTCAGAGGAATAAGACTTTTAGTTTCTTCACTGTCTTCTGCTTTTATTACCTCCTCCTTGTGTTAGCTCTACTGCCAAGAGCTTCAATCCTACACAGGCATCCAGCAGTCTTTCCATCCCTGTGGTGCTGGTACCCAGGCGTGCAGCAATGGCGTCTGAAGACAGAGGCTCTCCTGACTCCAGCAGAAGATCAAACACTCCCAACTCACAGGCAGTGAACATAACCTGGGGGTCAGGAAAGGTGGGAGTGAGTGATCAGGTGAAAACACCAAAGCCTACTGCATTTCTAAAGCTGCTTTGTTGGAGAAAACATACACATAATAATATTTTTTCATATAAAATCATATAAACAAGTCCAATGGTTAAACTGGAGTTTCTCTGAACACTGATAATACCATACAGTGCTTGTAGTGCACCTTTTTTCATTTCTTTTCCTTTTCTAGCAGAGCCAGCCAATGTTTTTGGCTCGCAAAGGTGCACATTTAGAGACCAGGTTTTGGATTTCAGCGTTCCTGGCTCTTCCTTAGTTTGAGAGCACATGCTCACAGCCTCTCTTGCTTTTTGCCTGGAGAGCTCAAAGGCAAGACTGTGTGGTGGATGGGTTTTCCTGTTGTTGCTTTTCTTCTTTAACTAAGGATCTAACATATGCTCCAGTGAACCCTGGAGAGTATGCTGTGGCTGGCAGCAGGGGGGGAATACCCCAATCTATGGATCCTGTTTTCAGGGACTGATGTGCATGACTACAGTGGTCTCCCTGAGGCAGGGAGGTTCATCTCAGCCAAAAGGACCACCTCATTCAGGCCAGCAGAATTGCCCTGTCTTTTCATAGAGAAGGAGTGTAACATCTCCAGGAACAACCCTCGACCTTCAGACAGACATATGTAACCATACATAAGAAAAAAATCCTTCTTTAGCTGTACACAGTCAAGTTTACGAGCATTAGCCTATTTCTCTGGCCACATAAACACTTGTAAAACAGTATCAAAGGCATAAACTCAATTAACTGCCTGTATCTACAATGATTTGATAAAGTTCATGGGAAACTCCTTTTACCCTCAGTAGGAACATCGTTTATCCAAAGTTGAGATAATTTCTCAAAAACATAGCACCAGTGTTAGTTTGGAAAGCATTGGGCACTCCTCTTTCTCACCAAGCAAAAGGATTTTTCATTATCCTTTTTTCCTCTCTCTTTACTATCCGCTCTGCCTTTCAGGAGCCTTAGGATGTAGCAGTATTTGCGCAACCCAAAGAGCATTCCTTTCATTACCATGTTGGTCAGAGGTGCAGCAAGGGACAATAGAAAAGGCAACTAAATAGTAAATGAGTAAAAAAAATCTCCACTGCACTGGATATTATAATTTTATGCCCATGTGCTTACACACACAGAAAGGCATATAACATCAGTAAATAATAAGGAAAGTGGAACATTTTATCTGGAAAAGCAGTCATTATACCAGACACTTTCTTTCACCTAAAAAAAAGGCATTATGCAGAAGTTCTCAAGCTCAGCTTTCTGCACAATATGTACACACAGGAGAGGGAAGGAAATTCTTTGAGAAGATACTTGAAAAATCTTGTTCTTTGCATGGTTTAACAGTGAGTGAAAAAGCAAGTCAAGTCAGCTTTCTATTTCTCATACTCCAAAAACGAGAAGTGAGAAGAAATCCTGCCACTGAAGGAACATTCCACGTTCGAGGCAGTCAGACAGCAATCCCTCAGCAAAACTACTCCTGTGTTTTTATAAAGCCTCATGCATCTTCCACGCCCCAAATGGTCAGAGAGGTCTCAATAAATGCTAAGTCGATCCTGAGAGCTCAGCTCGCTTTCCAATCTTTTTCCTTGTCAAATTTCCATCCTGTCTAGATGAGCAGAGAGGATGTTTTCATATGAGATAGTTTACGTTCCAAAGATTTACATTCAGGACCTAAAGTGAGATCCTTGAATATTTCTGTCTGAATACTCTTAGGCATCTATCCAAGACTGACTTATATTTCTTACCTTTGAGACTAAAAATCCACAGTTGTATTGCAAGATGACTTGAGGATAGTCAAGGTCTTCTGTGGAATCCATCTTCTTTCTGGACTGAGGCACAGATTCTCTGTCCTCTTAATTTAAATAAGCTTCTTTCCACCAGGCACAGAGCACACCAGATGATCCACTTAATCTTATTGCTTCTGAGAAACACACTGGTTACAAAACATGTTAGCTAACTTACTTGGTTTCAAAGGGTCTTTCTGCCAGGTTCAGCTGTTTCTTTGGCTCTTCCATCATCACGTACAAGGCTAAAGAAGCAGTGTGGATTAAAGCTTGTACTGGCAGTTCAGCAGTCGGCTAATACACTGGTACTTCAGAAGCACTCGAAAGCTTGTAACAAGCAAACCAGAAATCAGTACAGAACAGCATCAAGAACCTCAACTCAGGAGTTTGTAAACCAAAGAGGAGTCTTCCTGGTGTTTGTTCAAAAGCAGCTTTACTCTATCAGGCTGGAATATTGATGCTGGAAGACCTCCCAAGGATAGAAATCCTTATATATGTTAGCCATCCCAAAGATGTGACCCCAGAGGAAAGACTACAATTTGACCACACAATTCTTCAAGTCAAATGTGGACATCCAAAGGGTTTAAGAGTGAAGGAATATCAGCTCAGTTCAAAGTGGTCACAGCATAGCCCTGACCAAGCCTGGCATCTCCCATGGCCCTAATTCCACTCACCCCTTGTTCAAGCATATGCACAGCACTAACTTCACCATACTGAAACAGAGACTTGTTCAGCCTCAGGCTCCAGGTCATGTACCCAGGGCCTTAGACGTTACCCATGGAAGGAAAATGACTGACATAACTACTACGTAGCAGGCAAGAGCTGCTGAGGAAATAATCTGAGAGCAGAGTCCACACAAGGAGCTGAAGGAGAGGAAAGAAGCCCATAATTGTGCCTGGAATAATTTCCCCCCAGGTGTGGAAAACCTGAGTGTGCTTCCCTGGCCTGGTTTACAAGCCATGCCCACGGAAAGGATAAAAGAAACACAGGGGTGTAGCCAGAGGGCAGCTGAAACTTGCTGTGATGGGCACAGGTCCAGGTGACCCTGAGGCTGGCAGTAGGGTACACCCCATCCCTCAGTGCAGAAGCAGCCAGTCTGAAGAGAAGCTGTGAGTCTGTTGGTTGGGTTGCTTGGTCGCAGTGACTAGTTTGTTCTGGCAATGATCACTCGGCTGAAGTCTAAAAGGAATTAAATCTACCCTTGTTCCTCTTCTGTATTTTGCAGGTCCCCCCCACTTACTGGCTTATAAAGCAATGCCTGATTGATAGCAGGAGCACCACAGCAGGGGTGTCCTACTTGTGCTTTGCCATGTTTTGGCAGAGCAGGGTGCTGACGGATGACAAAACATTTTATCTTTTCCAGCTGGCTGCCACAGGTTTCCTCCCCTTCTCTGCAAAATTAACCAGGGGCATGCAGAAAGTCCTTGGGAAGAAACAATGGAATGACTGTCAAGTGCCAGATGTGGCATGGATTTCAACTTCATGCAGAACATACCTCATAGGTCTTTCATCAGAAAATTAAAACCCTGGATTACTTTCTTGAAACCTCTCTGCCCCACTGTCCATTGCTCCAGCTTGTAAATGCCTGACATCTTGCCATTTTGGGCAGACGCTGCAACTCTCAGATGAGAAAAGACTATTTCCATTAGGAAAAGACTCAACTGTTTTTATATCATGCATTTAGTGACCCTTCAGGCAACAACATTGAATGAGACCTGACTTAGGTGATAACAGTGATGGTAAAATGTTACAAAGTAGTATTTTTTCAGTGGTAGCTTTCTCCATGCTTCAGCAATAAATTTAATGGGCAAAACTTGAGCAATACAGTGATCAACACGCAGCTCAACATTTTGTCTGCACTAGCTTAAAGACTGCACTTGACATCTTTGCCCCAATATGGCATTTTAATGTTCTCTTCTTTTCCTGGGAAGTAGGGTTGCATTTATACGCTGCTGCTGAAGGTTAGTTCTGTGCCTCCTCTCTTTTGAATCTGCCTCAATTTAGAAGAAACAGGCCAGTATAACGTTTCCACGTGTTCCTTCTGACCGTTTTGTGGATGCAGTGAAACTTTCTCTGCTGAAAGGTTCCACTGTATAATCCTTCTGTAAATCTGTATTTTTCATTCAGATCCCTACATTTCAGCCAAAAGATGTATTTCTTTTAGGCAGTAAAATAGCAACCTACTTTAGGAGTTAGTTGTTAAAGTTAGCTAAGCAGATGTCACAATTATCAGCCTTTTTCCCCTCTGTATACAACTCAGAAACAGCACCTGTTCCCCAGGTTCTAACGCCACGGAGTCTCCTGTCTCACCAGAACACTAGGTCCGAACACACAAAAGTTACAACAAACACCCCACTGCAGAAACACTCAGACTTCCTCATCCTCGTCAGCACAGCCTGTAAATACATTGCTATTGTCTTGCTAGTGCACCAGACTTCACTGTTCAGTACAGGTTAGACACCATTACTCTGTTCATGTTGTACTATGGAGGCTGGAGATCACAACACACCTTTCTGCCAGAGTGACTGCGAATCCGTGCAGCTTGCATTTAACAAGACGCCGTTTCTCCGAAGGAAAAGCCTGAACAACAGGCTTCAAGAACACAGCTACGTTCATAGTGGACAACTTCCCCCGCTACCCCCACCACAAGGAGAGTGCACGAGCTCAGTTTCTATTTAGGAACTTCCATCTGCACATGCACCAAGTGTGAGTCTGCAGAGTTCATTCCCTTGCCCAAATCTAGACCCACTCTTAGTGAACACGCTACAGCTTTTTCAGTTCCTCAGATCCATTCCAAAGGCAGTTCTATGGGAAAAGAAAGCTCAAAACCTTCTTACTAAATCTGCATCCATATGGACAGCCAGGTCAACTACTTTCCCTCAATAGCTTTCCCTCTCCTTGGATTAAAATAGAGAAATAAATAGTACATAGATAAATATCACTAACCAAAGATAAATATTGTTAGTCAGAAGACTAGAAAGGTGCAGGAAAATAAAAATATTTCTCTGCTAAAGGCCAATTCTGCCTGCCTGCTACTGAGAAAAACATTGGTGCAATTTTGGCCCAGCATAAGACTTTCCATTCTCAGGATCATAACAGCTATTCAAATTGAGGCCACCAGCCACACTGGAAGCAAATGCTCGCCACACTGAAGAATACATTTCCGTTGAGCTAAACAAAACAACTCTAAGATGAGCTAGCTGCTGCTTAGCTGCTTACAGACCACTTTCCTCAAATGACTCAGCCACAAATTGGTAATCAGATATTACAGTGACATTTAGCACAGCTGCATTAAAGGTTCATGAGTACGAAAATGCATAACCCTTGATTCTTGTAGTTTTGACTAAATAACAGACAGTTAAGCGCACAACTGTAGACTAGCATGTCCTAATGGGACATAAATTCACTTAACTTATGACAAAGTTACAGGGTACAAGAGGCTCTGGTAATAAAATGACCACACAGTTAATTAAACTAGAAGTACTTTTAAAATTATGACTAAATCTGTCTGTTGAGGACACCAGATGTAATCGTCTAATGGGATTACTACTGGTAGCAAGATGCAGGGGAGGAGGGTTGCAAATAACCCACAGACTGATGCAAAGCCACACACAGTGTGTTGTTTCCAAGTAAATTGTTAGTGAGGCTTAAAGTCTAAGCTCCTTTTAAGCTACAAATGCATTTATGAAGATGAAATTGCAATGGCTTGCTTTCTCTGAAAACCCCATCAAGGTTTTTGTCAGAGCACTTAGACCATGCGCAGGCTAAAGCTGTTACTTTACCTCCACGGTTTTATTTTGGTGATGAATTTTTCTTTGCCTAAATGACTCAGTACAGAGAAATACTACACAAAAAGTCATCTTTGCATACCATTTGAAAGTAAGAAATGATCTATGAACAAAGCAGATTCAGTAAAATTAATGTGTCTGCCTGTGAGAAATGGCAGATGACACTGTTTTCACACATGCAACCTTCCTTATAAGCAACAAGTACAAATCTCAGGGACTTGACTACAGTAATGTTTCAGTAATGCCAGTATGGAAACAACTGTGCCTCACTGTCATTATTAAGCCTCTAGGCATGTCCACTATATATCAGATGGCCTGGAAGTGCACTAAGATAATACAGTTTGTACCCTTTTTTTTTTTTTTAATAATAATCATAAAAAGGCAAGATATTTAGTATCATACTTTTTCTTGGAAATAGAACACCCAGTTTTAACAAAATGCTCCTTTTCTTCTTTATAACTTCTAATTCTTCTCATGTTTTACAACAGATGCATTTCCCTAGTAACATGACTATTGCTTCTGTCAGTTTTTTGACACCAATCAATTTTTTTTTTTTTCCTGTTTACATCACACATACTACTGTCAGACATTTGGACTGGGCAGGAACTCCTGCGTACCCATCTCCTTCTCTAAGCAAACCCTCCCTTCTCCTCAGTTTTCCTTATAGTAAAAACCCTGACTGAGAATGCCTTTTAAAGTCCATCACAAGCAATCCAGAATTGTTCTTGGTTTAACTTCCTGGCCTGCAAATAAACTCTCAACAAATAATTCAACCAAACAGCCATTGAAATCTCTGTCACAGGAAGGTCCCAGCAGGTAAGAGGCATAGTCTCCCTGAGAACAGACAGGTTCACTAGCTAAAAATGGTAGAGGCTGAAACTTTAAAGAGGGAGAGATGCAAAAAGAAAACCAAGATGGACAGCAGCTGAGATAGGCTCTTATGTCAGAAATTATTTGTGCTCTCTCAAGCATCACAAAGCCAATCAGTAGACATGCACGGGCCATTTTACTCTTTCTAGTCTGACAATCTTCTCCTCCGTTTCTTCAAAAATAGAGCTTGAGAAAGAAGTGTCCCCATGGCTTGGCATGGGCAAGCACCCCAAAAGTCCTTTTACCTGGTGGCTCACCTCAAATTTTTTTTTTACAGCCTTATGCTCTTTGCCAGGTGCAGTGGAGCAGAAGAGAAAGACTTTGCCAGCCCTTCCCTTACCCAGTTAAGGTAGAAAGTAACAGACACCACTAGGGAATTCCTCAGAGCACTTACAGGCACATGTCTGGGATCATACGCAGAATTGAAGGGAAGACCTGGTATGAGAGTCATCAATCCTTGCTCATACTTGGTTGGCAGGTTGAGACTGACAGCTGGGAGCGACTGTGGTGCTACCACACCATTATCCCTTCACAGAATCACAGAATGATAGAGGTTGGAAGGGACCTCTGGAGATCATCTCGTCCAACCCCCCTGCCCGAGCAGAGTCACCTTAGAGCAGGTTACACAGGAACGCATCCAGGTGGGTTTTGAATGTCTCCAGAGA
Organism: Dromas ardeola; assembly: GCA_013398915.1. Lineage (NCBI taxonomy): Eukaryota > Metazoa > Chordata > Aves > Charadriiformes > Dromadidae > Dromas > Dromas ardeola. The sequence continues at coordinate 559,706 of VYZM01005191.1, forward strand.
CAGAGACTCCACCACTCCTCTGGGCAGCCTGTTCCAGTGCTCTGCCACCCTCAAAGCAAAGAAGTTCCTCCTCATCTTGAGGTGGAACTTCCTATGTTCAAGTTTGTGCCCATTACCTCGTGTCCTGTTGCCGGGCACCACTGAAAAGAGCCTGTCCCCATCCTCCTGACACCCCCCCTTTAAGTATTTATAAGCGTTGATAAGATTCCCCCTCAGTCATCTTTTTTCCAGACTAAAAAGACCCAAATCCCTCAGCCTTTTTTCATAAGAGAGACGTTCTAGTCCCCTAATTATCGTTGTCTTACAAATAGTCCAGTTTCAAGGACAGCACTCCGGGGTATCCCGTCCAGAGCAGGTAGAGCTCACTTCGCAGGCATCACAGTGCACATGCAACTAGATTAGGTATCAGTTAAAAAACAGTTCCAATCAGTTTTAGCCCTTCAAAACTTTAAAAACCTACTACTATGGCAAACCATTTGCTTGAGTTAATCTATGATTTATTTTTAATTGATTTTTTTTGTGTGTGAGGAAGCAGGAGATATATTCAGAGCATACAGCAGGTGAGAGTGAACCAGATCAAATTCGTTTTCTGTGCTATGATTATAAAGAAGGAAGGATGGTTGTGCACACCATTTCAAACAAGCCTCAAGAGCCTGGTATCAGATCACATACAAAAAGACCCCAAACAAGAGGGGTACATTTCCTTTTAACAACAACAATACTTACACATGTAGGAACGTAAGAGTCAGAGGGATCCATTCTGTACACCCAGTTCTGAAGTATCGACCGCAACTAGCTTGCTGGTGTATACAAACACTAGAGACAACTGCAAATTTAATGTGAGGCAGCAGAAGATACACATTTGTTGGGCTGGGGAAGGGACGGATCAACAGAAAGCAACATAAACTTAATTAAATGGGTGTTGTATCCACATTATAACCAAACCTCAAAGGCAGGATACCAGATCAAAACACAGGAAATACATGTATTTCCTCTTCATTAAAAAAACAAAAACAACCTTAACTTATATAGCAATGCAAGACAACAGTGGTCAATTCTGCTCACGCATTTAAGAATTAAGGCACCTACCAAACTAGTTTGTTTAATTCATAAAATCATAGAATGGTTTGCGTTGGAAGGGACCTTAAAGACCATCCAGTTCCAACCCCCTGCCATGGGCAGGGACACCTCCCACTAGACCAGGCTGCTCAAAGCCCCATCCAGCCTGGCCTTGAACACCTCCAGGGATGGGGCAGCCACAGCTTCCCTGGGCAACCTGTTCCAGTGCCTCACCACCCTCACAGTAAAGAATTTCTTCCTAATATCTAATCTAAATCTCCCCTCTTCCAGTTTAAAACTGTTAGCCCTCATCCTATCGCTACACCGCCTGATAAAGAGTGCCCCCCCATCTCTCCTATAGCCCCCCCTTTAAGTATTGGAAGGCTGCTATAGGGTCTCCCTGGAGCCTTCTCTTCTCCGGGCTGTCTTAGATAGAATCTAGCAACATCTCTACCTCTGCTGTCAAACATGTACAGCTGCAATAGTCTGTTACACGATCCTATACGTGTTCAAGAACTGCCCTAAACCCGACGTTGCTGCGATGTCCAGGTAGTGCTGAGCAGTGATCAACCCTCATTGGCTTGTGTTTATAGCCCTGCAGTCCCTGGTACAGTTCCGTGCTCACAATTTTTGAAAGCCACTGCAAGAATTCCCATTTTCTCTAACAGCTTTCAAGATGATGCTTCCAGATAACATATCAAATGTTTTTTATATGCATACCTAATCATGCATATGCCCTTATTCTAGGTCATTGAATGGGTCATACTCTACAAAGGTAGAGTCAATTGCAAAATATTGTGGATATGGTCATGGCTTTGGTAACCACTTCTTATTAATGTCAATATGACTCATACATTATCGAAATTACTTTACCCCAGCAGGCAGTAAGCAGATGGAAAGCACCACAGCAATCATACTGAAGGGCTTGGCCTTGCCCTTGTGGAGAAGCCATAGTTTCTGTTGAATAAGATGCTTCCTGAGTCAACTAGTGCAGGCCAAGCCCAGGATACAAAAAGAAAATCACAGGCTGAAAGGCAGGGTAAGTGCAGAGGCTCTTCAGCCCCCAGGTAGGAAGAGGAGGAAACATTCTTCTTTAAGGATCAGAACAGGACTATGTGGTAACATTGTCCATAGCAATGGGAACTTGCATTTCTTACCCTTTTGAGGTTCATGTTCTTCTTTGCTTAACAAGGGCTGCAGGAAAACCATTCCTGGCTGCCAGTGCCAAGAGCTATGGTGAGGCAGCAGCACGTGCCTGGACAGCATGCACCAGCTCCTCCACAACACGGGGAGACTCTGGAGCTTTGGTGTACAACCTTCTCACCCCCCACAGCTCAGACCTTCCTGCAAGCCATCTGTGATGAGCAGGATCCTCATCCTCACAGGAAGAGGTCACGCGCTTCCTTGTATCATTAGATGATTAATAACCTTCTGAACCCTACACATCCTCAAGAGCAAGGTGAGTTACCACTGGCTTGATGTTATTTTCCTGGCACCTCTATGAGGACAAAAGGGAGACATTGTGTTTTGTGGTGACGGATGCGAAATCTCTCCGTGAGCTGAGTGCAAGAGAGGTGCACCCTCACAACTGAGAAAACTCTCCTTCTGTCTTATCGTGTGACTTAAGAGACTCAAGAACGGAGGTAGAACATCAGAAGAAACCCTGGGGATTTCTTGGGACTCAGTTAAGTGGAATAGGGCCCAGAGGTCTCTCTCACTACTGCCAAGGCTTTCCAGCAGGCATGAACACAGTGCTGTACTGCAGAGTTGCCCAATCCACGGTTTAGTAGGATTTACACCACACCAGTCCTGCTCACTGAGGAATTTTTTCCACTACTGAAGGAGAAAAACATACCAGTAAAGAGCAAACCCGAGTTTTTCTCAGCAACGAAGGCTGATCTTAAAGTAAGCTTAAAATTAACTGACAGGTACAGCTGCCTGCCGCAGAGCAAGAAGCTGGGAACTATTTGAGTTCTTAGCTTTGCAATGGCACGGGAAGAGCTCGAGTTTAAAAGCAGGACAAAAAATGAAATAAAAAAAAAATGAAATCAAACGCATGGGGATAAACTTCACACTTCTGGAGGAATGACTTTTACTGAAGTTTTCCATCATCTTCAAGGATTTCTTTCCCCATCTCTGCCCTATACCCCTGGGCCTGCCATGTGTTCAGTCAAGATGAAAGCTGACATCCAGGCTCCAACTTTTCAAACGGCAGCCTACTGGAGAAGAAACAAAGACTTGCAGCCTTGCTCACCCAGATCCTTGATGTTCTGATAAAAAACAGTGAATAAATCTATATTCCTGCTTACAACTGAGGGGAACAAGGCCCCCCCAAACAAGACCAAACCCTGATTATTGAAGGACAAATGGAATAAGATATGTAACTTTGATGCAATTGGACATAAGTAACACACAACTCATGACAAGCCTAGGCAAAGAGTCAGGCTACTACTGGTATATAATCCCCACTGACCAGTTTCAGAAGTAAACAGGCAGATACCTCTGCAGACTTTCTCAGCGTATTGGAATTCCAGCAGCTAAGGGTCTGAAAGTAGAGGGCAGCCTAGTAGCTAAGTCAGACTCTATCCAATACTCAACCATACCAACACAAATTCAATGTTTCAGAAGTATTTATTTGTTTGGTATGTCTTTGATAAGTATTAGTTGCTAAATCCTATACTCTTCAGTCTCTTTAACATTTATATCAGAATCTGTGACTGCGGAGTGATTTAATCACTGTAAATTTAATAATTAAACAAGAACAGAAGTGTGGATTATTGAAATTCCTTCATTAATTAGACCAAAGTTCGTTGATCAAAGTTTGAAGTCCATTTCAAAAGGACCTTGCTTTAAAGCAGCTAAACCAGCAGAAGATAAGACTTTAAATACTTATCTTCTTTTATGAACTCAAGGTCATCACTCAACAGACATACACTGAAATGGAAGAAAAAAGACCAACTACTCTTATCTGCCTTTAGACAGCTCTTGAAAGTCAAGATTGCAAATCCAAGCAATCAGATAAGATTTAAGCAAGCAATCAGCATCACAACATTCTTTCAGAGGAGGGAAAAATAGCAGTAACTTTGGCACTTTGGCTTCTAGAAGCCATTATAAAGCCCACTGGTATCCTAGGTTATTTTATTTGTAACACTAAGACCCCTAAGATAGCTGGTAGAAATGTACTGACTTACAATCAATACAGAACGAAGAACAATTGTTTACTATCAAAAATTATATTCTTTAAGTTATTGCATCAGCAAGGTTTTTGCAGCAGTACCAGCACGCACTTCAGCCATAATAAAACCTGAATAAATTATATTGGGCATAATTTATATTTGTGACCTTATTAAAAGATTACAGTTTCAACACTTCAAGTTTCCTTGCAGTTCAAAGCCCATCATCAATGACGACCACAAGCAGACTGATGCCCAGACAGTCTTGGAGCAATGGCTACCTTGAAAAGACAAAAGCCCCCGTTTTTATTGTTGAGCACGATGTTATATGGCACAGGATATCCCTTTGGTCAGTTGGGGTCAGCTGCCCTAGCTGTGTCCCAACCCTTTTGCCCAACTTCGGCCCGCCCATCCGGGGAGGTGTACACAACATGGGAAATGGAAAAGGCCTTGACACTGTGCAAGCACTGTGCAGCAACAGGTAAAGCATTGGTGTGTTATCAACACTGTTTGTCACAAGTCCAAAACACAGTACCGTACCAGCAGCTATGAAGACAGTTAACTCCATCCCAGCCAGAGCCAAAACAAGGACACATGACACAATACGTGTTTCAGGGAATTCAGCACTGAGAAGATTTTGGCGAGCAAAAGACATACCTGAAGCAACAATACTGTTAAGTGTTAGACTAGATAAAACTCTGCACTGAGCAGTTGCTGGGCAATTTTAGGTACTAGGAGTTTTAAGTGCTTTTGATTGGGTTCAGCTGGCAGACTGAAAGGGGACTTCTTCCACATTCCCTCTGCAGTTTGGAAAAAAAGCATATGCGAGTACCTTCAAAGCACTTTCAGGCTTTTATTCCCGAAGCTGCTGTGAAAAGAAGAAATAATACAAGCACTATAAACAACTGAGTTACTTCATGTTAACTGCGCTTTTAGGACCTTGTATGAACTCAGTGCTGGATATGGTGTGCTAAACTGAAAGATTATCAAACTGACTCCTGAACACCCTCCCCCTTGTCTTCTCTGGCCTCAGAAATTGCCCTAAACATCAGAGGAGCTTATGGAATTTAATAATTTCAGGGTGGGGTATGAAAACTGCTCTTGGAGCAAAAAACTTGCTCTCTGGAGCAAAAAACCTATCAAGCACAGTCTTTTTTCATTATCAACTAACAAAATCTGTTGTATTCTTCTAGTAGGACTCCAACACTTTTTGGTGACTGTCACCGCTTTAACTGCTTCCACTCTTGGCAATGACACTGCACTCATAGCTTCATGACTTCCTGAAAGCAGCATTATAAACTAGCATCTCCCCAACTACTTACATAATGTATCATCAAGACCTCCACCCAACGTATCAAACCCAGTGGAAATATGCTGAAGAAATACTAGTAAGACTCCAATCCTGAGCTCAAAGACATTGGTACTGGCAGGCATTTAGTTGCATTTCTCGTATAACTGCAGACAGAATACACTGGTTTTTTAAAGAAGTGGTGTTACCATGGACAGTGTGTCAGTATTTAAGAGCAGGCTGAGCAGAACTGCATGCATTTACAAACAGGCATCCCACTAGCCTTATCAAATACTTGCAACGAACATTAGATTGGATTTTAGCAAAATCATTACTACAGATGAACTTATCTTCAGGTAGATAGGCTTTTAACACTTTTACAATGACAGTACAAAAATGAACTCTCCACAAAAAGCAACTGCTCAGAATTCAAGACACCGTCGGTGTTGAGATGATTAAATAAATCAGTCTAGGTCTCAGCTCCCAAGACAGTGGTGAAACTCACAGAAGTAGTCACCAAAACTTGAGAAGTAACATAATTAATTGCAGATCTTTAAAAACGTGAATTGCCAGGAAGGGAAAAGAACGTCTACCTTTTCTTTCCACAGCTAGTATCTACAAACGCTTCAGCAGCATGCTCCATTAAGAAACAAACCCTGCATGGATCCACTGAAAGCAACACAGACAAACTCAGCCAGGCAGGGATCCAGCTGTGCTGCAGCACCAATGTGCTTCTCAGGCCCTCCAGGAAAGTGATGTACTTTGATTAATCAGTGTGAGGAAAATGGTATCCGAATGCTGTAGATAAAGAGTACACGCCCTGCTGAATTAACAGTTGACATAGCTGTATATAACAGGATCATGAAGAAGAGTGGCTGAGCTTCATTATTCAAATGTCTTGAGTGATTTTTTTTTTTTTTTCCAACAAATGGGTTCTCATACAACACTTCTGCAGATTTTAATACACTGACATACGAAAACAGCAACTTCAGTTCACTGGAAACAGTTTTCTTTTTAATTTTACCATAAAAAGGCAAAATAAACTCTTTCACTGTAATGTTATAGCTTTTAATATTCCTGAGCTGCATTTCAGAAGCAAAAGTATTCTTAAATGTATTTAAGAAGAGACACTGCAGCCTTACTTTCCAACACCACAAGTAAAAATAATTTAGCAACAAGGCCCCTTTTTCAAAAGACAATGGCTACCTCTGTACCTGAAAAAATACTTCAAGTGGCTCTATGCCATCTGAAGTAACAATTACAAACCCAAATATGTCAACAAAATAACAGAAGAACTTTTCAATCATTTTACCACTGCTTCTTACTTCCCACATCAGTGCACCTCTCTTACATGGAAAATATTATTATACAAATGGCATGTAATGCCAGAATAAACTGGGCCACAAAGCTTGGCACCATACAGACATATGAAGGAATCATAGCAGTTTAAAAGATATCCTGCATATCTTTATGGTTTTTTTGTTTTTTTGTTTTTTTATAGTTTTTTATAATTTTTTAAGAATTATATGAAAGTCCTGCTATCCATCTCAAACAGCAATAACTCTACTTTGTTAAATGTGATTTCACTGAATGCACCAAAAAGCATTTAAAATCAAATCTGTATGTAATAGCTTGTCATGTTTGGAGTTCCAGACGTTCCCACGTACTTCTCAAGCCAAACTGGGTGATACAGAGATAAAAACTAAACCAACTAAAATTAAGGTTTAGAAAACTGAAAATCAGGAAAACAGGTTGGCTTTTAGCACTGTAGGAACTCGAGCGCAAGCACAGGTGGTTACACGTACATTGTGGTAGAAACCTAGAAAGAGACACCAAAGCACAAAGGAAGATTAAAAAAAAAAAATCAGACATCTATTTTCTTGATTTCAGGGACTAGAAGCAAGTTAAGCATTGGTTGAAACAAACGTGTTGTCTATAGCAGTCACACCGGTGAGGTCTCGCTTACAACTTTCTGGCCCTTTTGTCCAACCACAGCCTTTCCAAGGAGCCAAAGCTTCCACTACCCACTCCAAGTACTCCTGTGCTTACTCAGTGATCTCCTCCGGTGCCTTTGTCTCCTGCTTGCACTTCTGCGACTATGACTTCTTTCTCTTCTGTCTCGTTTACGTTCGTTACTCCGCGTTCTTCTGTAACGTGAACGTCTGGGGCTTACACTTCTTCGACGAGGACTATGGCTTCGTCGAGGACTGTAACTTCTGCTAGAGTGTCTATAATACCTCCTTTCTTTCCTGCGCTTTTCATCCAGATAACTCACATCTCTCCTGTGCCTGCTCCTCTCTCGTTTACCCTTACTCTCATCAGTGTTTATGCTGCTACACGAACGGCTCTTTCTTCTCCTTGGCTCTGTGCTATGTTTGCGCTGCTCATAGTGCGCGTCCTTCCTGCAGGTATTCTGGTCATAGCTAGAGAGGTTCTTCTGCTGCTGGTTATTGGTGGGAACACATGAAAGTACCCCTGAACTTCTCTTCTCAGAACACCTCTCAGAGTCTGTGGTATGAAGTTTCTGACCTTCTTTGACGTGAACTTTGTCATGAACACTGCCATTCAAGTACTTACATTGAGTGTTTACACTCTCAGGGGGCAGTACTTCCCTTCGAGAGTCGGGAGGCAGTTTGCCTGTAACAGCCTGTCCTGAGGTAGAAGTGATGCAGCTGGATGACACAGTGTGTGGAACACCACTAGGGGTTTTCAGTATGTCAGACTGAGGTGTTTCTGTTTCTTCTTTGTTTTGATTAACTGCATCCATTTTCTTGCTCAGAAGATTGTTCAGTAGTTTCACCCTCAGTTCCTTTTCTTTTCTCTGCAACCCCAGTGCTCTCTCTTTTTCCTCTTCCACACGTTTGAGCTCAGCCTCCTGGAGCCTTCGTCTCTCCTCTAGCTGCTGAAGACGAATCTTTTCTTCATTATGTTCTTGCTCCAAAAGCTTTACTGTCTGAAAGATAGTCAAAGGGAAGGTTAGATTAAACAAGAAAATATATATATAGACCTGCTCATGCTTCCAAGTTATACCATACCACGAAAGCAGCAATATGGCAAGAAAATGAAATCTAACAAACAGAACTTAACCATCCCAAAATAAGACAGTTGCTTCCCTCTTGAAGGGAAAAAAATCAAAAGCAATCAAACAAAAAGCCCCACTAACACACAACTGTTGTAAGGTGAAACATTAGTCTTAATCCACAAATTCTTTTGACTGTTAATTTCTCCTAGCTGTTTCACAACTGTTGTAAGGTGAAACATTAGTCTTAATCCACAAATTCTTTTGACTGTTAATTTCTCCTAGCTGTTTCACAAGGCAAAACCAAAGCTTGGTCTTTATGACTCCTTAATATAATGAGAGTAACACACAAGCTAGAACAACATGTGGAATGTGAACTATTAAAATACATTTATCAAGGTCAACACTTCAAGGTTTCACTCAAAATTAAAACATTAATTTCTCTTATATAATTGCAACCTGTGGTTCACAGAAGACTTTGCAATGAGTCCATAAAAACCAGCAAATAATTAAACACACATGTATTATGTAGAAACTGATTCTCATTTTGTCAAGCACTTTGTCATGATACTGGAAAAAAAAGGTTCAAAGTTTTGTTTGTTTGTCTTTTAATTCTGACCCAGACAAACAGCTTAGTGTAGACCTCAAAAATTCTGGGAGCGAGAGAAACACACTGTCCTGTTTTATCAGACAACTTTTCTATTTCACAGCTGCAAAGTGACAAAGCCTGCAAGAAGTATTTCTCCCTTCTCCTAGCATATAACTCACTACATAGCACTGTATGACTTCAAAAACACTCCTGAGGCACACTGGCACCGGGGGGGGGGGGGGGGGGGGAGCACACAACNNNNGGCTGAGGCGGGGGGGGGGGGGGGGGGGAGGGTGGAAACAACAAACTGTGCTTTGCCACACAGTTTTTCATTTCTACAGAGAATACTTAATATATATTATGTTACACCCTAACGTGACTTTATCCAAGTCTTAAGCAAATGACATCCTGTTTCAGTGAAAAATAACAACACTGTTAGAGAGACAAGATCTGACATTTGAAAATCTTAAGCTGACAGTACTTTTCCTACAGAGAAATCATTTCATACATTTTCAAACGTCAAATAATGAAAGCTTATTCTCTGAAACTGCGAAGAATAGTTAACGGAATTGCTGAAAGCCATAAGGGAAAGAGCATCAAAAATGGAATTAGAAATAAGAAGTCTTGCATCCTAACCTCTGTGTTTACTTCAATTTATCATGCTTACACATTCTTTTACTGGACTTACGAGCAAGCCTGTCAATTAGTTTACGGGTAAAATTAGCATCTGGAGAGGTACTAAATCTGTTGTTTAACGAACACTGCTCTCCACACCCTCTCAAGTTGGTAAAAGGCTTTGTTCTGATGGTTCTTCATTAGCTTCTGAAATAAATATTGAAGTTACCTTTGCCCTGCTTAGCAGTTCTGCAATTAGTCTAATGGACTGAAGATTTCTCTGAGCTAACAGGAGCTTCCTTTCTTCTAACTTTATCTTCTCTTGCAGTTTTTTCTGTTCTTCAGCTTGAAGCTTTTCAAGTTGCTTTTTGTTTCGTCGGACTTCACGATCTTTCTGTTTCTGTTCTCTCTTGCGCAACTTTTCTTCTCTTTTTCTCTCTCTCTCATATTCTTCAAGCTCTCTCTGCCTCCTAAAAAAGAGATTAATATTTTTACCTTATCTAGGAGAGGTACAATTTTAGACTTCTAGTCTATGTAAAAATATATTTTTTACTTTGAGTAAATTTGTTTCTAAGTAAGTCTTGTTGATTATTGAAAAACAGAAGTAGAAAACATCGAACATTTTAACCATTAGTTGTAAAGCAAACAATCATTAGCCTGTCAATATTTGAAAACAAGTTGAAATCCAAAACCAAAACATGGCTGCAACAAATTTATTTTTTTTTTTAAAACCAATTCGACCAGACACCATAGCAATGCATCAGGCAGCTAGACAGTCAATCATCATAGTGAGAAGAAAATTACCAAGCCAATTAATATGTGCAGGGGTTGTTGGCTTTTATTTCAGTCATTAGGACAAAATGATGGCTTAGCTAAAAGGCCAAGGGTTTCTGAGATCAGGTGTCTAATGGCATGATTTTTAGGAAATCAAATATTTTGCAGATTTAATATCTTGAACTGAACATAACTCTTTTCAGTGGAGCCTGGCAACAGGACAAGAGGTAATAGGTACAAACTTGAGTGTAGGAAGTTCCACCTAAACACGAGGAGGAACTTCTTTCCTTTGAGGGTGGCAGAGCACTGGAACAGGCTGCCCAGAGAGGTGGTGGAGTCTCTGTCTCTGGAGACATTCAAAACCCGCCTGGACGCGTTCCTGTGCAACCTGCTCTAAAGTGACCCTGCTCTGGCAGGGGGGTTGGACTAGATGATCTCCAGAGGTCCCTTCCAACCCTATGATTCTATGATTCTATAAACATTAGAGATAGTCTAAATAACCTTATAGTTTCAGAAACTGTTTAATATCTAAACATTTAAGCACGAAGAATTTATACACATGAAGGCAACTGGACATCATACAACCTCTGAAACAATTTGCTCCATTCACTTTTATATTCTGAATAGATGTCTTATGACATTTGCACCTATATACATTTTCTTAAAATGTCACTGTTAAGATGTGCTTTTATCCCATCCTTTTCCTGGAAAAATACTGATGTTAAGAATGAACAAGCTTTATAATAAAAAAATGACTTACTAGTATAACTATTCTCCATTTATACATTACATTATACATATCCATTACAACTATATCTATTCTCCATTTACAATGCACATTTTTCCATCAGAATGACTACATATAGTCTAAGTTCCCAGCTCTTGGAATTACAGTTCAACCCAAAAAAAAAGAACAGAAGGTGTAAAACACTCATCTCGGAATCTCAGTCCCTGAATCCTACTTCCTGAAAACGACCACTGCATTTTGAGTGCTTCATTTTAGCTACAGGAGTTGAATTTTGAAAGTAAACTTGTGTTTAGTTATTTCCTATCTATTGATGCTGGTATGAAGTATAAGTAACTACAGTTTTGTGATGCCTGATGCTTAAACATGTAACTGAGAAATAAGCAATAAATACCTTTCTTCCTCTTTTTGTTTTTCCTCAGCTTCTTTCTCTTTACGTTTTTGTTCTTCTCTCTGTTTTTCAAGCTCTTGAAGCTTTTGCCTTTCAAGCTGACGCTTTTTAATTGATGCATCACTAAGGTGTTTTGTTGAGTCAAAAGAAACCTTTACAGGATACAATTGAAACAGTTTTAAGTTGACCAAAAAAACCATCTCCAACAACCAGCACAATCACAAACAATTTTAACCTACTACAATGGTATCCAAACCACAATGTAAGTACGATCAGAAATACAAAACCTTTTTCAAAACAAATGGAACTTCTCTATATGCCCAGAGGAAGTACTGGAGTACTATAACCAGATAATTGGGAACTAAATGCCTGCACACTAGCACAATCAGGTACCAGTTTAAACTTTAGTGTGTGTCTGACATCCAAAAGTAAACCCTAGCATGGTTTAGGCCCTGGCTGTCCAATGTTTTCAAATTGTCAGAACAGGAACATACAGAACTCTTTCAACTCATGGATGCTGGGACTGTACAGCGTTAGGTAGGAATGGGGCTTAATAAAGGCCTCCCTTTCTAACACTGTGATCCTTAAGTTCAGCAGAAGAAACAGTTCTGCAACATTCAGCACCTGGTTTAAGGAAGCGCATCCCCACCAATTCTAGCACCGAGATTCCCAAACTGAGGTACACTGGGCTGAAGCTCCAAGTTTGAGACTGGGAACACAAGAGAAAGGGAAGTTACACACATCTGAGCAATGAGACCTGGGAAAACACTCAGCTTCCAAGACATATGAGCACCCCCTGGCCATGTCCAGCTACGCGCTGGAACAGACCACCAGCAGAGATCACATCCCTGGTGTCCTAATCTCCCATTCTAGATACCAAGGCCTGCGCAGGCAGGCAGGGGTCCATAATACAGTCCCGCAGGCCCATGGTCATGAACCATGGGGCAGAGAACAAGAAGCACATACTCTGCAGTTTAATTCACCCAGGCTCTACATAAAATGATGTTTCACTAGCAGGCTAAAAGGACAGACAGGTGGAAACAGACAAGGTGTTGTGACCTCCTATGAAAGAGATCCATCCTGACAGCTCAGTTACAAACACAGCCCTCTCTTTCCTATCAATCCCCAGGGCAGCTGCCAGGAAGGCATGCTTCCTCTTGCATGGCCAAACTAAATTTGGGAACCCTGATCCCCTGCATGTAAGTGACAGTTTGAATTTCCCATCCCCTTGAAAACCTTGAGGGTCAAGGTACAAACAGTTTCTATGCTCCAACTGACAAACTTAGATAACAACGTAAAAGATTACAGTATTTTACTTACACCAACTAAACTAAAACTTGAATAAATATTTGGATGTTTCCACATTACACAGAAAAATACTCAAAGCTTTTTCCTGAAATACGCTTTCTGATTTGATGAATGACTATTGAGCATACTGAAATACAACTGCAAACATTTTACTCAAGCGATACCTAAGTTTTCTTCAGGTCATGTTTTCGTAGATAGATCTGAACAGCCTGTCTTGTTCTCTCCTGTCACAGTTATATTTTCTAAGCCAATGAGGTTACAGAAAAAAAAAAAATGTGTAAAACTCAGTATGTAAATACTATGAATTAAGTACACTGCATTCACAGGAAACTGTCCTACAGATTAGCATTGTCATTTAAATTTTTGTGGGACCTTTCTGTATGTGAAGTACACTAATGATTAACTGTGTATTCCCCAGGCCATGCAGGCCACATACTATTAAACTCCACAGTTCTGACACTTGTCTGGTAGACATCATTATCAATGCTGGGACCAAATACAGAGGCTGTGAAATTCTCCCCCAGAATTTCTATTTGTAGTGAACACGGGAGAAAACAATGCACTTTAAAGTCAGCCTCCTGGTAAAATATGTCTGAACTTGTTCAGAATTAGAATTTTAAATGAAATGACAAGATTTAGAAGTACCTATTACTTTCTGAAAACTATTTAGCAGGTTACATTCATATACGTGGTCGTTCCACCACACGGTTCTTTTCTCTAGAACTGTCTTGTTAAAAAAAAAAAAAAAGCAAAAGCCCACCCACTTTGTTCATGTAGTCTAAGACCACATTTTTCTTCCATCATTTTCCTTCAAAAATTCTATTATGGCTGTTCCATAAAACTACAATAGTGCTGTTAATATCACCTGTTGTCATCACTACAGTACATAGATGTAGGTTTTAAGTACTAGGGAAATAACATTTATCTGTATGTGGCCTTTCACATGTTTTCCCATAAAAAAAGCCCAGGTTCTCACCTTTATATTGCAAGCCACTGCTTTGCCATCATCGCCTTTATACATCAGCTTCATCCCTCGCAGGGCATTCATGGCCTTAATGAAACCTGCGTACTCCCGATATTGAACATAAGCTTCAAAATTTAAATGGCCTCCAAAACTGAAAGTGTGAAAATTTCTGCCAGTCATTTCTTCTCTGTAAGGGTCCAGCATGGGTATGTCCACATTACGTATTTCTCCAAATTTCTGGAAAACTTTTATAAGGACTTCTTCACTTGGCTTTTCCGAGCCAGAGTCCTTTGCTGCAAACCACTTACAAGGTAAGCCCTCTAAGTGAATAGTATCTGGCCTTTCCCCTGGCAAAGTTTCATTCATATCTTTCGCATCACGGAAAAACGAGTCCCAGTCATGTCTGGTAGGAAAGTCAATCTTATATTCCGCAGCACGGACTTTTAAAATGTCAGAGAAGCCACTCAGCTTTATTGTTTTGCCATCAAGGCATGCCAGAAAAGACTTAACCAAACTTTTGTTTTCAACCTCTCCTTCAAACCGGATGAAATCCATTGTGCTTTTAGAAATCCGCAGAGTGGAAAACTGATGAGTTTGCACCATCCCTTTCAATCTTTCCATCACTTCCCAGTTCGAAATGGATTTTCCCGGTTGTTTCAGCTGAGGAAGTGCCACACTGATGGTCATTTTTGTAATGGGTTTAAGATATAACCCACAGGGAGCACAGAGCTCTACAGCTTCTGATGTATCGTGAACTATTGTTGCAGCAGCCATAACACAGAAAAAGCATAGGATAAAAAAAATAAAAGATGCAAGTTTAAGTCGCAGGCCAACAGTAATCAAATAAAATAGCCCTTATCCATAAATAATTGAATTCTTTGGCCATTAAACCATTCCCAAGTTAAAACAACGTCTCTTAATACAAGAGTCAATTAGAAAATTAAAACCAAGTAGTACAAACATCTTAAATTACTTTATAACCACCATAGCCTATAAGTAATTAAACCTCAGTAAGGCCTCAGAAAAAAACCCAAGAAGCTGATGACAATCTTAGGAATACATGAAGTTGGTATGTGATGGCTCAGAAAGCAGCTACCCTTTTTTACGGAAGGAAAGGACTGGCAGAGCGATGTCACACCGCTTTGAAGTCTACTTAACAAGCAGTGAACCTCAGCCGGCTAGCGCCGAGGCAGACCCCACGTTCTCCAGCGCAAAGACTTGGAAGACGTCTGTAACGAGAGAAAACCGCCCTGCGTTATTTAAAAGCCAGACGCCCCGCCGCCCTCCCTCCTCAGCAGTACGAGGCAGGGGAGCGCCCTGAGCAGCACGGGAGCCAGCCACCACGACCCGCTCCCGGGAAGGCTAGCGGCCGACCCCGACGGGAGGAACCCGGGCGGCGGTGAGAGACCCCGGGAAGACGCCAACGGGGAAGGCCCACTGCGAGCCGGGCCAGGCCGGGTTATCCGCACCCTCCGCCGCCGGCTCCCCTACGCGTTCCCCGGCCGCCGGAGCCCAGCGACGCCCCGCCGACCTCCACCTCCCCCCTTCTCCTCCTGCGGAAGGGACCCTCCCGGCACCCGCCTCACCCGCAGCCGGCGGGGCGGCTCGGCCCCACAGGCAACAGCCCCCTGCCTCTGCCTCGCCGCGCGCCGCCGGCGCCACTTCCGCTTCCGCGTGGCGGAAGTGTCCCGGGTCGGCGCGGGGCGGGCGCGCGCTCTCTCTATGGCAGCGTCGGGAGGGCGCCGCCTGGCGGCGGGGGGGAGAGGGGCGGGGGCTCCACACGGAAATGGCGGCTGGGCGGCGGGATGTGGGACTCTGCTTTTTTGCCGTCCCACAAGGATTTATGCTGGGCAGAGCGGTCAGTGCGCAGCCAGCCAGCCTGTGTGAACAGGCCTCTTTATAAGGTGATTTTCAGCGTTTGCTTCCAACAGGCTGGGGCATGCGGGCACGGAAATCGTTCTGGTTGGAAAAGACCTTCAAGATCATCGAGTTCAACCGTCGACCTGGCACTGCCAAGTTACCGCTGAACCATGTCCCTCAGCACTACATCTACACGTCTTTTAAGTACCTCCAGGGATGCTGATTCCACCACTTCCTTGGGCAGCCTGTTCCAATGCTTGACAACACTTTTGGTGGATAAATTTTTCTGAATATCCAGTCTAAACCTCCCCTGGCACAACGTGAGGCCGTTTCCTCTTGTCATATCACCTGCTACTTGGGAGAAGAGACCGACCCCCACCTTGCTACAACCTCCTTTCAGGTAGCTGTAGAGAGCGATAAGGTCTCACCCTGCCAAAAGCCACCCCACCGCCTGAGGAGCAGAGCCTCTGCAGTCACCAGCTACCCAGGAAGATAGCCTCCAACTTGCTGCTACCACATGTTTCCAACAGTTCATGCGTTTTTTGGAAAAAAACCACAAACTCTGTATTTATGAAAGAATGGCTCAAATCAAACAGATGTCATTTAGTTGCATAAACATGAGTGACTAGTGCTATGCAATATGCCGTAAGATATCCAAGCTATATACATCGGTCTGGAAAATATGGCACATGACCTACAGGAAACCTGACTGCACTGTCGCCGTGTGGTCACATGGGTGGATAAGTCTGTGGATGGATGGATGAGTGTGTCCGTGGATGGATAAGTACATGGGAGGATGGATGGATGGATGTGGGGTCACAGAGTAATTAACTGTAATAGAAAACAGACAGAGCATTTAACTATAAGATAAGAAGGTAGACAGAGCGTTTAACTACAAAATTAGGAAGTAGACAGAAGAATTAACTATAAGAATAGAAGACAGATTGGAAGGGAGTGAGTGCCAGCTTTACCTGTCTCCAGCATCTAAAATAACCTAAGCCTAATTAGCATGGTAAAAATCACACTCCTGGGGCCAGATCTTATATGCTGTTGTGGTTTGGGCTGGGCTGGCCACTGAATGAATGACAGATGCTTTCTTTGACCTCTCTCCCTTTAGAGGAGAGGAAAGAGAATGAGAGGAAGAGAGAATTTATGGGTTGAAAAAGAAATTAAGCTAATTTANTTACAAAACCGTATCGAGCTCCCAAGATGACAGTCATGTCACCAGCAAGCACTGGGAAAGTCCCAGACTGGGCTCAGTGACAGATAGGAGCTGTATTGCAGATCGGGATTCAGGAGCACATGGATTGGGATCAAAGGCAGACGAACAGACAGAGTCCTCCTCAGACACTGGCCGTTGAAGAAAGAGACCTGACCCGTTTGATCCCCCAGCTTTTAAACTGAGCATGGGGCAGATGGGATGGAATACCCTGTTGGTCAGTTTTGGGTCACCTGTCCTGTCCGCTCCACCCCGCTTCCGACCCCCCAACATGGCACATAGCAAAGTGAGCTGACCTTGGTTGTTACAGCAATAAGTATAAGCAAGAGCCTTTCTGCATACCATTCCTTGGTATTAACTATAGACATCAGACCTTACCACTCTGGTAGCAGACACTGTCTGAAGAATATGCTGTTAATTTCGTAGAGTTAGTTAGTTAGAAGGGGCTTAGCTGAAAAGTAACATGACTGAAAAGAAAATTGGTTCTGTTTTACCTCAAACCAGGACATGTGCTAATGTTGGATCGCATTTGTATAATGACCTGGAATTAATTAGCACATGTGCTGTAGTTTGTAGTTACATAATGTCTTGAACAATAGCTAATTAATCAATGAACTTTTTTGCCGATAAGCTAAATGTATAAAAGTTGGCTGTGCCTTGTGTGGGCATACTAGCTTTGCAAATGATTGCCTAACATATGCACAGAAGGCGGCCTGCATCTGTCCCCTGCACCATCACCCTCCACGTATGTGCTCCTACATTCTCAGAGAACCCCAGTTTCAACACTGGGACTGTAGCTGCATGCCCTTACCTACCTCTCTCAGTTTCCTGCTGCTCATCCCTAGCCTACAAGCTGTTCCTGCTGCTGCCAACCTCCTGCCCCCATCCAGTGATTCACTCACTGCAGCACCTTCCAGCCCCTGCTCCAGCGTTTTAAACTCAAGTCCCACCTTGGATAAACTTCCACCCCTTGAGAAACCGGGACTGCAGTAACCTTCAGCAGCAGGCACATGCTAACCACTGCGTGGGAATACTGATTTTGAAGCATCAATGAAAGCAGCACAGGAGGTCACCAGCAGTCCGAGATGGTGACAGCACAGAGGCTGGTAACTTCACAGCACAGAGGCTGGTAACTGCTGGCCCTACTCTGTTTCTTTTATGGTTTAGTTAATACTAGTGGAAAGGCAAAATCGGGAACTGCTGCTACCACACAACAGTTTGAAATGGTTCGTGCTTTATAGTCTGAGAGCCCCTGCGTAGTACGCAACACCTTCTGCTACGAACTTGCACTTGGGAGCACATAAAGCAGATCTAGTTACGTTCCAGAGAGTTTCAGTAGCAGCGCAGTAAGGCACTGTGTATGGCAAAGAATTTGAATCCTGCGCATAATGATAGCCCCACCCCAGAGACTGTGCCAGAAATAAATGTTCTGTATTTTTAAACTAGAAGAGTAAATCAATGCTCTGAGAAGTTACAAAATGCCAGAATTGAGGTTACCCATGCCGTGACATCAGCCACGACTGTGACAGCTTTCATAGATTATTTTTCTGGTATACTTGAAAGGACTGCTACAAGCATTACATTTAATAATATTGTAAAACGTACAGGCAAGAAGAAGTAGTGATAATGTACATAACTTCTAAAAGATGTAATTAAGCATCGATCACAATCATCAGTCAATCATCCTGGTATCACACCTACCAGAAAGGGGACAGATGAACACTAGGTGACCTTGCTTTGGCAAGGGGGTTGGACTAGATGATCTCCACAGGTCTCTTCCAACCCCTATCATTCTGTGATTCTGTGATTCCCTGTAAACATCAGTAAGGGGCAGTATTCAAGTGCAACAGTGTATGTAAATCTGGTTTTTACTGTAAGACTTTGTCTCTCCCCTACTCTGACAATACATTGCTCTACTACATTAAAAACCACGGAGCATGTCTAAAAGCTTGTACATTTTTTCTGATTTCAACAGATAGTCTAATAGAAGATATCACTTCTGCCTATAAACTTTCTTATCCCTACTGTCAGTAGTTACAACACTGAATCCCACAGAAGTTCAATAGAGGGAGCGCTTGTTATTTACATATGTATAATAGTTCTATTCATAAACACAAGTAAAATAGTCTATAAACAGCAGATACTAGTTTTTGTATTCATGCCAGAATACAGACGATTCTTCTTTTCTTGGAAGAGGATATAATTCTCCCAACTACGCGTGGTCTTATATGTGTACTTTTTCTGCTCTTCCTGAAACACACCATTTTCTTGACCTTAGTGGTCTTTTGCGATAATGCATGCAAGATGTTAACGTGGGTGTTTACATAAAATAAAACAACAACCTCATATAATTCCATTTCCTTTCCTTCCATCTTCCTTCCTCTCCAAAACACACCAAAGGAGAACAAAACCTCTTTTTAGTTTAAAACTTAGCTGTATCTGTTGGAGAATGATTTATCTCCTGTGCTCATTTAAATCTTTTCTACTATATAATATCCAGAAATACTCCTAGTATCTTTTTAGAAACAGAGTGTGTGGCACCTTGTGGTTACTTTCAATGTGATTTCTGTTTTCTGTTGTCACTGAACATCTCTTTGTTCAGGGGGGTCATCTCTTTGTTCTCTCTCACACTGAGGAAAACCAAAATGATTCACTGTGCAATCGAACGGTTTATGAATGGTATTTGAAGGTGGAGGCAGCAGCACAGAAGAATGTCTCAGATGAAGAGATTGCGTAACTGTTGAAGAACGATTACAATATTGTTTTCAGACTCTAAATAGCCTCTCCCCATAAAGGAAAATTAATCCCTGAAGTGGGCAGCAACAGGGGAATGAACGTGGAATATATTGATTTATTTCCCATGGTAAGAAACAGCTCCACAAATCGTTCAGTTTCCTTTCATTAGCTCTACTAAATTTTATTTTTTTTTATCTAACTGAATGCTGTGTGTCAGTGAAGCGTGTGGGTGTGACAGATTGTCTACCTTGGAAAGAATACATAACATTAGAAGTAATACATGCACTGCTGCAGGGCAATTTCAATTAACTGGAATTAATCATCTTTTTCCTGTGGCTGGTTCTCCACATGCCTAATTGCTGTATTCTGTTTAAAGCGGTAGAATATGACAATATACAGAGACAGTTTCACTCTCCCTAACTCATCCTAATGGCAGAGAATTGGTCTTGTAGTCACAGATTAGGAGCACACAACGCAGAGCAGGCCCTTTCTACTAATTTATCTCAGTGCACTGTGCCCACTGCCATCTCTCTTACACTAAACATAAATGGCAACATTTCTGGTTTTTGCTTTCACCAAGGAGGAATTAGCATCTGTAGGAGTACTGGTTTATGAACTGTCTGGTCAAACCATGGTGTGCTGCAGCCTATAAAACATAAAAATTAGATTTAAGTTGCAAAGACATCTTGTACTATGCTCTCTAGAAAGATGTGTGTTTTAAATAGTTGTAGTACCATGCTGTCAGATGCATCGCTAATTATTTCAGTTTTTATACAGGCACCTATAAGATGTTTTCACAAACTGACAGATTTCAATAGCTATCACTTAAAATAAGTCCAAATCTAAAAGATCAAGATTTTTTCCGACTTTTTTTTTTCCATTAACTGTTTAGGGGGAAATATTTGAATGTGATTCAAATTAGCATTTGGAAATTAAGTATTTCCTGCACAGTATTACATGTTACAGATTGATACCAATCATAAAATCATTTCATCTTTTTAAGTCCAAAATTTTTCTTAGCAATTTACGGAGTGCAATGCAAGAGCAGTTGGCCTGTCTCTTCAACTATTTCTAAAGCAGAGAAGAGCAATGGGTTAATACCAGTAACCTTCCTCAGAAGTATCTTTCTCTTTTGACAAAGGGAAGAATTCCACAAGATTCAGTACTAGTGCAACTGTTGATACCCCAAAAGCTTTTTTTAAAAGACGTGAAACTGCATTATTACAATTGTAGAACTATGAATTTCTGAAGAGATTTTAAGCAGACAGGATGCCCTCTGGAGGTCCAGCCTGCCCTCCTCACTTATATTTCATGTGGTCCAGAAAGACCAGAGGCATTTTGGTAGATCTGTCATAAATGACTATGGCATCAATTCCGTGTTTCAGCAGCAATGCCTGTAGCCCAGCCTTGCTTCCCAACACACACATTGGGGAGGTCAGGGGAATCGGTGACAGAATGCTGTGCTGAGTTTTCGTTATTATTGTTTTTTGCTCCTGGCAATCCTTCTTCCTCATTTTCCAGGGCCTCATTGTGAAATCTGAAAAGCTAAACAAAGGGAGGATGACCAACCCAGATCACACTTGATGTGCTCGTAACACTGCTCTTTTCGTACTGACAGATAATGTCAATATGTCTCAGAATGTGCTGCCAGTGCTCATTCATTTTAAGCTTTGTATCTTAAAAAATAGTCATTTCCATTGACCATATAGCGGGTTTATACTAAGATGCAGATTAAGACAGCTGAAATAATCATCAGGTGGCCCAAACCACTAACAAAGTTTTATCAAAGTTTGTTTCTGGCCCATAATATGTATATACTTCTATATCTATCTCTATACATCTATCTATATATACACACACATACATGTATGTATACAAACTATACCATGCAAACAGATTGCCCCCTAAGGTCCCTCTGCAGCCAGCAGAGACACACAAGTTTGGTAGGGAAAGCCCTCTGGTATTCTGGTGATTCTGTGCTAAGGGATGACAACCCACCCTAGGATGAATTTGTAAAAACTTTCCTCCCTTCTCTCCCCAGATACGGCAGTAGGTAGAAAGACCGCTTCTGAAGTGTTAAGATATGAAAAAAGCCTTGGTAGTCAGAACGAAACTCAAGTTATGTAGGTGCCACATATAGCTGATATTGGACAGCGATCAACTTCCAGCCAGAGACTGAAAGCTCACAAAAAGATTAGGTTGTTGAACTTGCTGCAAATGGGCAGATATTCAGGTACTGTTGCTTGAACACATCTCAGTGAATATCAGGCATCCTAAATTGCCTATAACTGAAAAACCTCCATCACACTCCCGAATGGAGTTCAGACCGCGTGTTTCAGCAGCAGTCTTCTAATTGTGGGTTAATTCAGGGCATTCATCCCGTGATAGCTATTTGATACAGTTTCCTATCTCCACTTCCTTGGATTTTAGCAACTGCCAGATCAGGCTGGTAAATGTGATGCTGGAAATACGGATCTACACTGGACCATGCTCAAAGTAGCATGGAAGTTCAATTTGCCACCAGGATATGAGAACTTGCAAAGATCCTCATTCACCTTCCTGTTCCAAGTCTTCTCGTTAAATCATGGGAAGAAATAGGTGATAACCGAGGCTACATACCCTAAGAGTGGACCGTTTTGGGGAAGGCAAATTTTGTAGGAGGAGAATCAGGATTTGTGAGTGAAAATACACAGAAGTCTGTGCAACTTGTCTCTTTGTAAACAATTTACAGGGGTTAGGATAAACTCAGTCAAAGGTTATAGGAGAACTGGGACATTCAATTCGGGGCAAAGCTTCTTGCGTATTTTTTGGTCTGTGTACTTTCCCATGAGAAACCATCAGCAATGCTGTCTATATAAAAGGCTGATGTGAAGACTCTGAAGAAATGCGATGCAGCTTTGGCCATCAAGTGAGAAACCTTACACAGGAATTTAAGAAATTCAGTTGTCTTTTTCAAGGGCCTGGAGTGCACCAGCAGGCCTTAACTGCGCTAACCAGCATCACCAGGATCCGTCACAGGTGGATCCTCTATGCATCTGAGCCATGGTATAGGTAGTCCTGACTTGCTGTCTGGATTCCTGGATTGACCTTGTACTGGACTTAGCATTTCGCCCTGTCTGATGATCACCGGGCAGTCAGAGGAGCCTCTGTCCCTGTCACCAGCCTGGCCCTGCTTGGGTGCTGTGGGACAGTGCCCTGACTGGTGAAGGTGCTGCCCCGTCAGCGCTGCAGACACCTTTGGTCCTTTTGCCTCATGGAGAAACCCCAGTCTTGCTGTTCCCTGACTGCTGGCTTGAGCCTTGCATTTGAGATAGATAAGTAAAGATTCTGGTAAGCGTTCTCAAAATAAGTTGTGTCAGAAAAGGTGGCCATTTGCTGAATTTCACAACTGCTGATAATCTTCTGCTTAAGCTCTATAGAGAACTGGATGAAAATTGTGAGCTGAAGATGTCTTCTCAGCTTTCAGTTTATTGAGAACGGCATGAAGCAATGACTCTGCTAAATGCTTATTTGTGATAATGAGTTCATAGACTACATTCTCTTCAACTCTCATTAGGATCTTTGATATATTTCCCACATATAGGTGATTCCACATAAGAGGTAAGTTAAAAGAGGATTCAGCAGTTTTCTGAAATGCCATTTATCTGGTGGTCAAAGCTGCTGATGAGGAGTGAGTGGTGGCATCTTCTCAAAGAAGGAGAAGGATCCACAGTGGTGCTGACCATTTACCAGAACCTGGAATGCTAGGAAGGGGTGAAGTGCCTCTCCCCGCCTCCACCTTGCCTGCTGGGCCTCCTCTTTTTCACAGTTCCCCGTCACTTTCACATACAGAAAGGCAAGGTAAATGCCTCATCATGGAGGATGACTTGGATTCAGAGGCACACCTCTTATGTGCAACCTGTCTCTCTTTTCTAGGACGCTTGACTGCATTCAAGCACAAATACAGGTTGGGCAGAGAATGGATTGGGAACAGCCCTGAGGAGAAGGACTTGGGGGTGCTGGTAGACGAGAAACTCAACATGAGCCGGCAATGTACGCTGGCAGCCCAGAAAGCCAACCGCATCCTGGGCTGCATAAAAAGTGTGGCCAGCAGGTCGAGCGGGGTGATTCTGCCCCTCTGCTTTGCTCTGCTCTCGGGGGACCCCACCTGGAGTACTGTGTCCAGCTTTGGAGTCCCCAACGTAAGAAGGACATGGACCTGTTGGAATGGGTCCAGCGAAGGGCCACGAAGATGATCAGAGGGCTGGAGCGCCTCTCCTGTGAAGCCAAGCTGAGAGAGTTGGGGTTGTTCAGCCTGGACAAGAGAAGGCTCCGGGAAGACCTTATAGTGGCCTTCCAGTACCTGAAGGGGGCCTACAAGAGAGATGGGGAGGGACTCTTAATCAGGGATTGTAGTGATAGGATGAGGGGTAATGGTTTTTGAAAGAGGGGAAAATTAGATTAGATATTAGGAAGAAATTCTTTACTGTGAGGGTGGTGAGACAGTGCAACAGGTTGCCCAGAGAAGTTGTGGATGCCCCTTCCACGGAGCTATTCAAGGCCAGGTTGAATGGGACTTTGAGTAACCTGGTCTCGCGGGAGGTGTCCCTGCCCATGGCGGGGGGGTTGGAACCAGGTGATCTTTAAGGTCCCTTCCAACCCAAACCATTCTATGATTCTGTGATTCTATGAGTCACAGCAGAGGATGAGCTCACTGTGGAATTTCACCAGGCTGTTGAATAACCTGCACCTTGCACAGCATTGTGCTGGCACAGCCTCCATCAGCCTGGAATAACATCCCCATGGGACCACTGCAAGCATTGATACTGTGATCAACCTGCAGCTGGACATGGGAGCTGCTGGAAGATACAGCACCTAATTAGCCAGACCTGCTGGTGGCCCATAATATAGACAGGTGTGTCCAAGTTCATCTGGGCCTGTGACTCCAGTGCTTGTACCAAACAGCCCCCTCAAACAACAGAGTGTTTCTTGCAGCCCCTCCCCATTCCCAACTGACCTTGGTAGCTTGTGTGTCAATGGATTCCATAGCAGATCTGTACCTCTTACGGGGAGTCATCCTATTTCACCAAGGTCGGTCACTTCACCTTCCCCCCCACCCCCCCAAGAAGTTGCTGTAAACTGTCTGATTCTTCCTACAACACTTTTATCTGATGCTGTGTCCTCTCAGACATTCACAGTCACATTTTAGAAGGAGGTCAGGGGCCTCCTCACAGTGCAAAACGACTTTGCAATACCCAGAGATGAATGGACAGATGGAGAAAGGACTTCCTGGATTTATCTCAGATTTGGTTTGTCACTTTGTTTTGTCTGATGATAACTCAGCAATTGAAGGAACCTGTACCCAACCTGGCCCTGCTCAAGTGCTACAGGACAGTGAGGGCACTGCCTCCCTGTGGGGTCTGAGTTAACATTGGCCACCTCAACTTCAAAAGCAAAGAAATGCAGACTCTTCATTCTGAGTCAGTTTGTGGCGTTTTTTTGAAGATTTCAAAGTAAGACACTGCCACCATGCATCATGCATCACAGAAGGACATTTACAGAAAATGGCAAATGATTCTGCAAAGTTTAGGTAGTATTCTACCAAGTCTCTGTACATAAAATAGTTCTTACACATGCTACTAAATCCCAATGACTAGAATATAGTTAGTAATTATCATCTGTTTTTGGTGTGCATTTTTTTTTATTTGCTTTTAAACAGTAGTAGTATTCCTTCTGCAACATCAGGCAACATAATTTTCTGCAAGAAGAAAAGCTTATCTTCCATTTCCTTTCTATGTTTTCAAATTGCTTTCCTTCTTTCTGTGGCCGATGTTCAATAAAGACTATGGAAAAAATAGCTAATATTACAAATCTAGTGCAAAGGTCATCACTGATGTGCTTAAAAAGCATATTGTAGGATGTATTGCATTGTGAGCACAGGTCCTTGGTACCCATAGTGTGAGCTGTTTCTTTGTTGAGATCTTTTAAAGGCTCTTCCTTTCAATTTCTTCTGCACTACCATTGCTGATTCAAATCTCTGCAGCTTCACTTTTGGCTTTCTGTAACAAGTCCAAAGAACACAGAAACTGTAGTCTGGGTTTTCCTAAATAGCTCATTTCTATGGTTAAAGCAGCGGCTTTGATTTTGTGCCTTGTTTTGCAACTGATTCTCACGTGACTTTGGGCAAAATACTTTCCTGTCTGAGCTCTGTTTGTTACTGACTTTATCAACTAGAGTAGACCTGAAAGATGCTGGGCAGAGGCATATATTTTCATTTTGCAACTTACTTTCAATTGTATAATCAAAATGAAAAAAGAATGGGTGTCTAACATCTTAAAAAAATGCTGATCCCTGTGACAGATAAATGCATTTCTGCAAGATTTGTATGATAGAGCATGAGAAATCAGTCGTTGCACGTCCAAGCAACAATTCCTGCCACAGTCAGAAATGCATTGAAGCCTATCAATCATTAATCAGCTATCATCAGCTAATCATCAGCTATCTTTATCATGGAAGAGAACTATGAAGAAAGATATAAGTGCTGTAAAAACTAACCTGAGTAAGAAATTACGTGTTATCAGGAAGTGGCAGAAAATGTAAAAGGAAGGAGAAATAAAGCTAATCACTCTCTTCTAGTGACATCAGCTTGTAGTATAGTGTAGTTTGGCATGACCTGCACCACAGGAAAATCTGATACACCATCTCTGTGTAGAATTTACTTATTCTGCCAATGTCTAGATACTGATATAAATCCTGGGAGTTTCCAGTATTCTGGCTGCAAGGCTCCCAACATCACTGCAGGTGAGCTATTTTTCCTAACCGGTCATTCTGCAACAACTGAATGGAATAAAACTTTTTTCATTAGTTTTCTATTTAACCTGCACTTTCCTATTCTGTTTGCAGTAATGTTATAGGCATGATAGGAAGAGCAGCCAAAAGGAGAAGGAATTTATTATAGCTTGCCTTATATTTCATATCTTTGGGCTACAATAATTTCTGATATAGTGACAGTTTATCAGGGACCATGACTCTTTTTAAGCAAGTTCTGCTGATCACAAGCTTGCAGGAAAGTATAAAGTTTTAGGCAAACATTTGTAGTTGTCCTGACTCTTAGTTCAGCACTCCCTTTTTGCACTCTGCTTGTCTTTCACCGACATTCTCGCATGTTCTTACTAAAACAGCGTGTTTAGAGATATGGCACATCAGTTTGAGAGTAAAGTAGCATCCTTGAAGAATAAATTCATGGGGCCTGCCAAGTCCGAGTGCATAACAACTGATAGTAACTCTCGGCAGTACACAGAAGAAAGCAATTTGATAGTTGAAATGCTTGTCCAAGAGACTGAAATTGAATTTCCCTCCCTGTCAAAACTTCTGTGTAAAGCCATGCTGGCTAAAGGAATTAAGTACAGTGATGCTTAAATTTTAAGTGTGAAGCCATTGCTTCATATGGACACTCCTGCATACAGAGCATGGGGGGAGTCCAACACCTTAGGTGAGGTTCTAAAAAGCCAGTTGGAAGGAGCCTAAACTAGTCAAAACTGAAGTAAGGTACAGGTTTTGGGCCTTCATCTCAGCTGCCTGCAGGAGGCAAGTAGTGAATCTCTTTCTCTCCCTTTTCCTTAGGATCCCTCCAGTGGGAGGATCACAGGACCTTCATGATTCATGGGCTGTCTCAGATGAGGTGGGAAACCTAAGCTCATTTCCCATCTCAGCCTGAAGGGAATCAAGCCCACAACCAAATTCGTCAGGGCGCATTTTTACAACATAGTTAAAACAGAAAATGCTTAACACAGAAGCAACTGCCACTGTTATGAACCTGAGGTGCTTGGTTTCTAGCAAGCTCTATCTTTCAGTCCAGGCCCTGGGCAGCAGAAATGTGACAGTGTTTTTCTGCTGTTCAAACTGATGAGTTTAAAAGATAAAGCAAATTGGGTTTAGCATGTAAATTTCCCAGTACGCAAAATTTGTTGTGAATGCTTTTCTCAAAGGTCTGTTGCCTCAAGGCATGAATCAGTGGGTGAAATTCTACAGCCTGTGTGATGCTGAGGTCTAAGTCCGTGCGACGTTACTTGCAAGAAGTACTTGGGGAAATTTTAATTTGCATACACAGTGTTTTTCAATTATTTTCACATAGGCTTCATTTCTTATTCAGGTATTTTGTTTTAGACCAAGTCCATGGTCAAAGACAACCACGTCCACTTACCTGTTGGCGAAGCAGTTCCTATGAGCGCTCTCCGACGCAGAAGGCAAACCCCAGCGCGCCAGCTCCAGCCCAGGCGACCCAATTGATTTTATCTGTGGCAATGGGGACTCATGCCCCATGCCTTCAACTGGCAGTGGGCAGGTGGTAACTAATTCCCCGGCCAGAGTCAGACAGAAGTCGCTACATCAGTTTAAGATGTTATCAGCTGCACCTATCTGTTTGGCTTCTCTGCTGGACATTAAATACCACAGGCAGAGGCAGGAAAAATCGACATTTGCTTACATCTCTGCTGCCTTCATGCACAGCACAGCTTATTTAACTGTGCAGGAGCTGGGAGCAAATACCACATTTTAGTCTGCTGCAGCCAATGCTGCAAAAGGTCATTTCTAACTCTTGACACAAAAAGCGCTCTAAACTGTATGTGGAACAATTGAGGTCAATGCTTCTCTATGTGACTTTGGGTTCTGCACTGCTGCCAGATTCAGAGTCACTGTAATTAAATTGCACGCTAGTTTCAAGTAGATCTGAGAAACAGCAGAAAGACAAAACTTACCTGTTTTTTTTTTTCTCCATCTCCTTCTCACCACTTATCTGTGCAGGAAACTGACTGCAATTTTTAATGTTGCGCCAAAGCAAAGACAATTGCCTGTATAGATCATTGTCTTTTAGGAAGGTCTCTCTACATAGAGTGTGTTGCTCTTTTTGTTGACCTTCATTTGTAATCTAAAAAGCACAAGAGTTGAAGCAGCGCACCCCAGAGTAACTAGGGTCTCACAACAAAAGGTGAAAAGAGCCGTATCTGACTTATGAAAAAACAAGAAAGTGAAGATTAATGAAATACAGGCAATACATTAAGAATTTATAGCAACAATAGTATAAACTTCAGAGGGTCTCAAGGAGTGCTAGGCATGGGCACTGTAGCATAGACAATAGCCCATTAAAAGAGAGAGGGGCATATCTTCAAGCAAAGCACCTCTTTTACTAAATCAGAAATGAATTAATTAGGGCAAGTTATTATTATTATCAATATTTTCAGCAAATATTCCTAATTGTTATTAGGAGTAATACACCTAAAACTAATATGGAATTTTCCATTCTGTATAAAGAACTCTGAATAACTACTGGTTTTAACCATCACACTTTCTGACTTCTACTTCTTGGAAAGCCCCGGCTTACTTCTCACTTCTGAATCTCCTCACCTCTGATGCTTTCAGGTTGTTGTATCTCCTATCAGCATGAACAAAGCCAAGCTGGACCTATGTAATCTTTTTCATTCTTACTAATGCTGTGAAAGCTGCTATGTATATTACTACCCAAATCCATTTTGCTGCTATCTTCTACTGCTTAATATATGAAGATCTCTTAGAGGAGCTCATGTTAAATGATCAATCTGCTAAGGAGCAAATGAATAGCTGAGGTAGTAATTTCTTTCAGCATCCCAGCTAGACCTTGAAAAGGACATCCTGTTCCCAATCTCAGACGTTTGCACCAGTTAGGTGTGGTTCTTACTGATGTGATTAGCATGGGGCGGTACTGCTAATGCAGACAAGTTCTCTGGTTTAATGAAAGAGGAAAACAACTGCAGAAGTCTTAGCATAGGAATGGATTTTACAGGGACAACAGAGGTCTGCTAAGGATCTTGAAGCCACTGTTGGCATTACCTAATGGCATGTATATGTCAGTTGTCTCCAAAGCAGGGTGCACTCCCTCCAAGGAGTGGGCAAAACAATCCACTGGGGTGCAGGAAGAAAATATTTTTGTACCATTAATAAATAAAATAAAAATATAAGTTTTTAAAAATAGTGTTTATTTCATCTTTACCTCATCCTTTCCCATTTCTATTTTTTGTAGGTTTTATAATAATGTACATAATATATTAATACAGTAGTACATGTATATAACTTATTTATAAATAAACATACATGTATTGGGGTTGTGTGCTCAAAAATTTTTTACTGTTGGGGGTGCATGATCAAAGAAGTTTGGAGACCACTGCTCTGCGTCATATTTGAGCCACTTTGCACTGGATGTCTGTCTGACCAGCTGCAGAGCATGAGTCTCGGTACAGTCTAGGACATCCTCATGTGGCTGATCTCAAATAACTAACACTGTTGAAACAGGTTACCTATTTTTTCCACGACTGGAAAATTAATCCTATGGGTGAATGAGAGACAGATCAGGCTGGTAACATGGAGACAAAACATATTGCTTCCCTCATACTTGTGTTCATCTTCTACTTGGATTGCACTTAAAATATTAAGAAATTCTTTGCAGCTTTCCTTGCTTTAAAGAGAAAGTGGATATAGATTGGATTGTCAGCGCTGCAAAACCATATGTCCGTTCTGGAAAAACACCTCTGGCGGTGACTCCAGCATTTGTGATGCAAGGTGCGTGAAGCAGCCGTACAGTGCTCCATGAGTAATGGGTTCATCTTCCAAAAATAGATTTTTGAATTGGGGAAAAAAATATGTATCCCTTTAGCAAATATTCTAAAATAGCTTTGTCAGTGATTAAAAGAAATGAAAAGGGGAAGTAGGGGTTACAGTATAACACATTTTTATTGGCATCCTGCAGCAGAAATGCATTCGGCGAGAAAAGACTGAAGGAATTCAATGTGTGTTAAAAAATCAGGTAGGAAAATAATTTATTTCTGAAGAATGTATAAAGTCATTAGGAGCAGAAGTAACTCTTTTCACAGTTTGCTTGACTGACAGGAGTGTTTGATTTGTGGTAGTATTTGTTCAGTCTTTGTCATTTGAAGAGGTTAAGTTTGTCTAGCCTGGAGAAGAGGAGTGTTCAGAGGGCTTATGTAGGAAGGAGCTCATTCTCTGTGTTCAGGGTGGGTAAGACAGGAGTCCCAGGCTCCAGACTGAGCAAAGAAAAGTCACATCTGAAAGTTTTTTTCTTTTATCTAATTTGAAGGTGGCACTTGAACAAATTTCCTGAGGACATTATACTCCTTATCATTCTTTCTAAGGTGTTAGATAAACATTTTATGTCAGAAATTTAACTGACTCTGCTATAGGGGAAGGATGTGAACAAGTAAGACCCCATCCAGCCCTGTTTGTTTTGTGAATCTGTGATTGCTATTTGTTATATTGTATTTGGAGTTATACAAGGCTAAATCCAGGTTTTAGAGTACCTTTACTTTGTCTGTCAGTGAGACAAATTCCAAAACAGTAGAACCCCCCAGACCAATATTTGATTTATAAATTCCTCCAGATCCCCTGGATTATAAGTGGTGTGCTTTTATTTTGCTATATTAATTGCATAATTACGTGAAAATGTACTGAGTACTATAACAAGCCACATTTTATTGTAAATGTCTGTATGGAATTCAGGCCTGACCATGGTTAAATAAAGGTGTGAAAAACTTTCCTGTTTAAGGCGACAGGTCTTTTCTGAAAACAGGGTTTCAGTGTTTTAACTACTGATCTAGTTAATTTATTCAGCTAGCCATGTATTTAGCTCTTGCTCAGTGGTGTATTTCCACTGGTGTTTTATGGTGCCAAGTACTTCACGTACATATATCCACCTCAGGAAAAGGCTGAAGTTTTCAGAACTGCTTATGTCATTTAAGAGCCCAAGTCAGACTTTGCCTTCTGAAGTCACCGAGCCTTCATAAAGAAACATTTTACTCAGCATCCCTTTCCAAAGACCTGCCAGCGTGAAACAGCAGAAGTGAGTAGGATGGGGGCTGCGTAACAGCAAAAACCAAAAGTCAGATAGCGGTTGGGTTTATTTTACTTGTGCTTCATGGATTTGCTGCAGGGAGAGGGACTGTTCTTGCCCATCTACACGCACACGCGCTCAATGAGCTGCCAAGAGGGGAAGTGAAACTGCCGTGGTGAGTGAGGGAAGGCGGGTGAGATGTGGGCGCTGGAGGGAAGGGGAGTGGAGTGGAGGAAGGTGACCTGGACTGGTGTCAGCACACCACGGCCGGCTGGTAAATGTGGGGAGAAAATGGGCTTTTCTGTGGAAAGTTTTCACTGTCCTGGGCAGACATCTGTGACTTTAGACATTGTGAAGAGGCATCTGCACATTTGTGCAAAGGTGATGAAGATGTTACTGAATTGATACTCACTGATTGCATTCAGAGCTTATGAATACTCAGGTTGACAATATACAGCGCTTTTCAAGTATTTCAGGTAAAGCCAATCAATTATAATTAGGCAAAAAGTTCCTTCCACAGAGAGAGGCTATTACAGAAGTGGGTCTTTTGGTGTTGTTTTCTTTTCATGGGTGTTTTTTTTTTTTCCTGTGGAACAGTTAGTGTGAAAAAGTCTGGTTTCTGTCTTCCCTCCACTGTTTTCCTGTTTACTTGACATCTTAGGATAAACCTCAGGGAGCCACTGGAAAAATGCAGTGTTTTTTACCAGTTTCTATATGACCTTTTTGAGAAGGATGACATGTTATGTAAGGTAATTGATATCTTCTGTAGAAAGTCCCATTAAAGGATTAAAACAGAGCCTGAAGTCTTATAGCTTTTCCTCTCCACTTTGTTTGATATGATGCCATAGCCAGCGAATTTAATATTGCAGCCTGATACCTGTACCTCTCTACTGAAAGGATAACTGCTAATGAGAAATCTCCAAAATACTTCCTTTTCTGTTCGATTACGCTGTTTTGATCAAGTGCTTGCATCTTCACAAACACACACACATAGTAGCTGTATTCTGGGTTTTTTTTTCTCAGTTTTGTGCTGACTTTTATTTAGGAAATTGCTGAAGCCTGTAAAACCAAGTATGTACACAAATTAGAGCAGCTGAGAAGCGAGCAGAAGAGCGCCCTTTTTGCTGTCACTGTCCCATAAGGATGTCACAGGAGCTATTGAGGGTGGGCTGCCCCACGAGAACTAGTCAAGAGCCAAGGGTGGCTGTGAGGCCATGTCGTGGTTTTGGCTGGATAGGCCAATCAGAACCACAGATGCCCCCCCCAGCCCTCAGAGAGGAGAGGAAGAGATAAGGAGATTTACAAGTTTAGAAAAAGAACTAAACTACTTTAATGAAAATAATAATAAATAAGGAAATAAGAATAAGAAAATTTTTAAAAAGTATACAATATATACAAAACCGTATCCAGCTCCCAGGATGACGATCGCGTCACCAGCAGACACAGGGAAAGTCCCAGACTGGAGTCAGCGATGGACAGGAGCTGAATTCCGGAACTAGAGTCAGGAGTGCTCGGATCGTGATCGAAGGCAGACGAACAGACAGGGTCCTCCTCAGACGTTGGCCGTTGAAGAAAACGCGAGCCAGAGCCCCCTTGCCCCTTTGATCCCTTAGCTTTTATATTGAGCGTGATGCATATGGGATGGAATACCCTGTTGGTCAGTTTTGGGTCACCTGTTCTGTCCACCCCTCCCTATAGGTGTGACCCCTCTACATTTCTCCGCTTCTGACCCTCTAACGGGACAAACAGCGAAATTAGCTGACCTTGGTTGTTATAGCAATAAGTATAAGCAAGAGCCTCTGTGCATACCATTCCTTGGTATAATCAGGTCTTATCACTCTGAGAGTGAACAGTTTCTGAACAATATGCTGTTAATTTCAGACTTTAGTCAGTTAGAAGAGGCCCAGCTAAAAAGTAAAATTACAAATCAGAAAATTGGTTCTGTTTTACCTCAAACCAGGACAGGCCAGCAGGGGGCCATGCCCTCCCACTCCAGGGTCCATCCAGCAGCACTCAGTGAGGGAGCAGGGTGGGATGGGGATGGTGACCAGGGCCGGCCCAGAGCCCTTCAACCACCCAGAAAGGCTACAGTGATGGGGCTGGTGCAAAGTCCATCGGGGTGCAGTAGGTGATGGTCAGCAGGTACAAGGTTGGGCACAGACTGTGGTGTAGCTCAGGCAAGGACCAAAGCTGAGGATCTGGTCATAAATGCAGTTCCCAAGAAAATGGGAGATGTAAAGCTGCCCCAGTGGAACTCCAGCTCTTCCTGCCCCGGCTCTTTCCCAGCGGTGTGATCCCAGGTTACCCAGCCAGGCTGCAGCAGGAGCGGGGATGGGCGGCAGAGCCCGGGTCTGCGCTCGGGGCCTTGGAGAATGGGGGCTCAGCAGCAGAGCTGGTCTGGATTTTTCCTGCACGTCTCACTGAGATAATGCTGTTGTTTTACCAAAAGTGTTTTCTTTGAAACCTATTGCATTATCAGCAAAGTCGCTGCTTCCCATCCAGGGCTCTCAGAGCCCTGGAGCATGGGGCCAGCAGTGTGAAAAAGCTTTAGGGTCTTGCAGGGGCCAGTGTGGCCATGGCCTGAGGAGCCCATGCTGGGAGCAGAGGCTTCAAGGTATTTGTCTGTGCAGCAGGCAATGGGCATACTCAGTCGCTCAATAAAATCTTTGAGGGTTTGCTGCACCAAATAAACATGAAAATTTCAGAAACATCAACCTCCTGGAACAGGAGCAGCATCCAGAGTGTGTGTTTCATTTGAGGAAACATCATAATTTCTTGGAATCTTTGGTTTGTGAGAAATTTAAAAAGAAAAAAAAAAAAAAGTCTGTCTGTGTATAGTTTTGTTCTGACTCAGACAAAACCCAAATCTCAAAAGTGCTTGAACTTCCCAGAAATCTCATAACTCTTTCTGATTAGCTCTGGAAGGAGGCTAACCCTGTTGCTCAGCATTTTGTTCCTTAGAACAAAAAAAGTTGATTTCTGCACAAGTCTTTTTCAGGAAGCACGTTGTTCTCTTGGGGCTGTGGCTGAACTTTTCAGAACAGAACGTAAAAAAAAAAACTTTCACAGTAGAGGAGAGGAGTCTACAGCTTTAACGAGGTAGGATAGATTGGAGCAGCTAAGCGCCTTGAACACCGAGAGCATCACCTTTATTTGCATTTATTTCATACAGACACAAAGATAATGACTTTTTGTGGTGTGGTATGGACTTCCTGCTCTCAGGAGGGTATAAAGGCAGACAATTTTGAAATCTCTCTTTCTACAGGTAGTGGTTAGATCGTAACAGAAATGTTAATTTGTAACAATGGGACTTATTTGTATTTCAATATGAACTTTCAATGAGCTGCTCGATACTGCAGGGCACTAAAAATATTGCTAAGGATATTACTGACATGAGCATGCAAATGAGCTTTGTATTACTTGTTTTAGATATTAAAGTGTCTTTCTAGGCAGTGATGTAGCTGAACTTACACACAGGTAAAAGGTCTAATCTGAACAATGTAGAGCTTTTCCACTTCTCATCAGAGGAGTTTTTTTCTTTTTTATTTATTTATCACTACCTCACCATTCAGAGGCAAGTGTAGGGATGTGATTTGGACTAAATCTTCAACGCAGTAACAGCTGCCTTGCCAAAACCATCTCAGTATAAAAGTCTTAATGGAGTTGAGAAACTGGTCTGTATAGTCTGGGTGACTCCCTTTAAATGGCTTTTGCTTTTGGCAGTTCTGCACAGGGAGATGGGTTTAGTTTCAGCTGGGCACAACAAAGTAAAAATTAACAGTGTCTGGTTTCTGGTGAGATCGTAGGGGGAGAAAACAGAGCTTTGTTGACAGTGTAAGTGCAATTTCATTTATGGATTGAGAATGTGACCCAGCCATGCCATAAAATGAAAGCCAATCAACTTGGCTTTCTATTGCCTCGTATATGTTTGTATGGTGGAGACCACCTTTTCTGTGTACATGGTAGGAAATAAGTCCTGGCTTAAATAAATTGATTGAACGTTAAGCTTGTCAAATCGTTATGTGTCCTTGCTTGAAACAGCTTGAAACTGGTTCTGTGCCAGTGAAGCTGCTCAGAGATAAGGATGGCTTGAAGTTTTTGACTGTTGGATGTTGAACTGACTTGGTAGTAAATCAAGGCCCTGGCTATAATTTATAGACAAGTCATGAGATAGCTGTAGAGGTCAAGGGCCCCATTGCTAAAACACAAGGAAGGGAAAAGGAAAGCAATGAATAATTTACAATTCAGTGCTTCCTTTTTTTCTGCCTTCTTGTGCAGGCGATACAAAGTCCATTTTTCAAAATCTGTTTGTGAAACAGCTGAAAAACCACTCATGGTCCTTACTAGTGAGGAACACCCAGCAAAAGGAAATACAAACACTATTTTTTGCCTTGAATTGTATTTATGAGGTTAAAGTTTAGCATAAAATCAGCGTGAAGCCATGGCGTTAAAGTCTTATGGCACCTGGTCTGAGTCAGAGCAAAAAAGTCCCTTTCTTCAGAGGTGTTTCAGGTGCTTTATTACTGTCACAAGTACAGTAATGTGGGAATGAGCTTTCAGTTACAAACCTTCATTTGGGGGCCAGAAACTTGCCGTTTCACTCATACATCAAAGCCATGGCATTAAAGATGTTCTTCCTGCCCTGTCTCGGCAGCAATTCCCTGGAAATGAACATCGGGGGTTTTCAGCAGGTGCTTCCACCTCAGCCTCGGGAATCCAAAACTGACTCAGCACCGTCTCTCTCTTGCTGTGACCCCGCTCAACCCAATGCAGCTCTCCATCTAGCTGAGGCGAGGGCGCTTGCCCCTCTGTCCTCAAGTCTCAGGCACCTTCATGTAAGGTTCTCCTCTGATGTGAAACGCCGCCACCTGCGCTGAGCCCCAGGCCTGGCAGTGTGTCCCAGGAGCTCTGAGGCAGGTCCAGGTGTTTTGCTTCCAACATCTGGAAACTCTGTCACCCTTCGGCTGGGCATTTTAGGATCCTACTTTGAAATGGTTATATTCATGTTATGCCAACGCCTTTCATGAGGACAGACTCCTTGTAGCGTTTGTGAGCAGGACTGGCTGGCTCACTGTGAAGTTGTTCATTGGACAGTACTGAACTTTGATAACTGTATTGTGGGCCATTGCTTCTTGGGCTTTAAGATTTTTCGTATAATTTTTTTAAGCTTTTTGAATTGTACTTCAGAGCTATCTAGGTAAAGCTATCAGAACTCAGCACTTTTTTCCCAACTCTCTTCCTCTCGCTTGCGTCAAAGCACCAAACAGCCCAAAGAGCCCCCCAAAAGTGGGATGTATGGAGAATCCCTTCTCACCTTCTGCCTATACCGCATTATTTATCTCCTACCTCCAAAAGTGCCAGATTTTCCTGCTGCTGGTGGCTCCTCAGCCCTGTGGATGAGCTGGGCTCATCCAGAAGGAGAAGGCAGACACAGTAGATAGCATGGCAGGAATGAGTCAAATGGAAAAGGGACAAAAGGAAGTCAAATGTTCAGTGTAGATGAGTAAACTATCCTTCTTAGGGAGTTCAGGAAGGAGATGGAAGGCCAAGGAATAAATATAAGCTTTTCAATTTCTTACTGTCTAAAAAAGACTGNGGGCACATTAGTAAAAGTAATTGTGAGGACAAGTGGAAGAAAGAGAGAGTATTACTGGATGTCAGAACTCACCTCCCACTCTAAGACAGCAGATATACATGTTTCCATCCCAAGCTGTGTGCTGTCAGTTTTGATATCTGCTGACCAAAACCCAAAACTTTTTCATGATTATAACAACAGTTATAAGTCTCAATGGAGACAGTGTCAAAAAATATATGAATTATATCAAAAATTTCTTTCTTGTTCTCTCCTTCATGTTTACATTGTTTCCTGAAAAATAGAATACAGCTGCAAAGAGCAGGGAAGCAATGCAGTTGGAAGAATTAACTCCTCGAGTTGATTTCTACTACAACAAAAAAAAGAGTGCTTATATGTGGAATACTCAGATTTCCACAGAGTTTGGAGGAGCGCAAGGTCTTTGCTGGACCTTGTAAACCAGTGATGATAACTATTGTGCTTGCATGGCACCACCTGGTGGGTAGCTATGCATCACTACAGCTTCCAAATCCTACATGCATGATGGCAATTGCTGGACAAATATTTTGCATTTTGTCTACAGCTGGACTTGCGCTCGAGCCCAGATGCGCCCACGCCCCAGCCCATGGACAGGCACAGGCGTAGCCGAGTCCACAAGCCTTTATCCCAGTGTCCCTCCCTTCTCTGTGTTTCAGAAGGATGGGGCAGAGGTGAGGTCGAGTGTACTCCAGGCTCATCTCCTTGCAAATGTTTGAGTCTGGTTATCCATAAACACTGAGCCAGAGCTGTGGCTGTGCTAACATGCAGATACAAAAGAAATGGGCTTGGGGGGCTGGGACTGCATAAGCCCCGCTCCTGCTTCGATGAGCACTATCAACAAAACCTGGTTTTATGGCATGCATGATTGGCATTAGTAGTCCTTTACATCCATATAGGCAAGTAAAATCGAGGTAGTCTAGCAATAGCCACCCTCTGAATGCGGCAGATGCGTAAGGGAAAAGGGGTAATATGGTTTTGTAGTCAAAGAGCAAACTTTCTCACAATGTTTGTGCAGAGGGAGAGTGATTTTCATGCTATTATCTCCTAGTTCCCACAAGTTTGACATTCCAAACTACTTTTAAAAATGTCATTTTACATTTAATAAATGATGGCCTTCCTTTTGGCTTTTCCTGTTGATCTGGAAATATTTAGCTAGCGGCCTGTATCTCCATGCTGC
Organism: Dromas ardeola; assembly: GCA_013398915.1. NCBI lineage: Eukaryota > Metazoa > Chordata > Aves > Charadriiformes > Dromadidae > Dromas > Dromas ardeola. Next base: position 598,088 of record VYZM01005191.1, read on the forward strand.
AGCTGCAACAATATCCTTCAGAGAAGGATTCACCTACATCTTGCAGCAGCAGCGCGACTCCTCCTGCATCAGTGCAGCTGCCTGGGATTCTTCCACCTGATCGTATTCTAAATGGCTGATGATGCTGGATTTCTCTCTTTTCCCTGGAGGGATTGTTTTTGTGGATAAATGGAACTGGTTTAGGTTCAACTCCAGATCACCTCAGATCCTTTCAAAATTGCATTAATTGGTTCCTTTTAATGATAATTTGAACTTTCTTCTTCCCCTTTTTTTGATCTCAAGAGAAAGTTTTTCATCCCCATAGTTTCAGAAAAAGGTTTGAAGATATGAATCTCAGTGAATGATAACCCATAAAGCAAGTATTTAAGAAATAATCTGATTTTTAAAACAATCTCTTAGTGTTTCTCACATTTAGTATTTCTTGATTTAGAGACTGGCAGTAGGACCTCCAGGTAAAAGTGTTAAAGAATAAAAATACAATGTTACTTTCTGGTCCCATGCTCTAATTCTTCCACATTTAATTTGAAAGATCTATATGCATACCTAGCAATACCCTAGACTTAATCTGCTAGAGCATCAGTTGCACCAACTGGTACTAACTGGGACTCATGTTTTTAATTGTTCTAACCTGTACACCCACAGAAGTGAAATAGTTATATCTCTTTATGAGAAATGGCGGGGGAGAAAATCACTTTTATACTCATCTGTTATCAGGTTTCATCTAAGCTTCACTCTACAATAATTTGGTTTCATATAGTGAGTATACCAAGGGCAGTTTTGGGAAGCTACAAGCTGAATATATGCTCAGCAATGGCAGTAATGAGTTTAACTCACTAGAATACCCATGAGTTAAGACTTGCCTTTCTGGAGTAAGTCACAAAGGATGGGATTCAGCTCATGTAAATTAAGAAGTCTAAAATGCAGGTGTCTGGCTTAATCTTGTCAACTGGGGAGAGATGGGCACTTCTAGAAAGAGATTTCATTTTATTGCAGGGAGATGGGACAGACTGTTTTCCGGGACATGCCTCTCTCTTCAAGGATAGAAATCTAGCCAACAAGGGTTGGCAGCTTTTACACAGCTAATGTTTTGTGGATTCTTATCCACAAAACTGTTGCAGTGTCAGTTGATTAGCACTGGAGCTTCAAACTCACACTTATCTGGCCTGACAGGGTAGGGGAAGATGCAAAGGAAATGATATTTTAGCTAACAAGAAGTCTGAAGGTAGGTACAAACTGTAGCTGAGCCTAAGAGAAATCATTCATTGATAATGTGACCGTTTTGTACAACTGGCCAAGTCTGAGTCAAGCAAAGTCAGGGCGGCAGGGAAGAGGAGGCTGAGGGAAGTGTTTGGGTTGCGATTGCTCCTGCACATCTGCAGTTCGGTGCTAGGCTGTGTCCGGGCTTTGGCCAAGAGGCGGTGGGTCCCTGCTGGTGATCAAAGCTCCCTAGATTCCGCTGCATCTGACAGCCAAAGCAGAGGCCAGACAGGTCCCTGAAGGCCTCTCAGGCTCCTCCGGTCACAGTCTCAGCTGCCCTGGGAGCCACACACTTAAGTTTTGCATTGGGTCAGCGGGGCAGTGCGGGCCCTGCAGCAGTTGGAAAATGTATTTCCAGGGACAGAGCCCCGCATTGCATCCAGCCAGAGCCTGCTGAAGGGAAAGAAGCTGGGGTGAGGGGGGATAAGGAGCAAAGACTTTGAAATCAGCAAATTTGATTTTCCCAAGGCTGACCCAGCATAAGTTACACCACGGGGGGAGTATTGCAGGCACTCGGAACAGGGGCTGGGTTGGCTGTCCCTCCTGCTGCTCCTCTTCCTGTCCCTGGGACAGCAATTGTTTGCTCCTGCCTTGTTCTGGCAGGAGCAGGAGGATGCTTGTGGTGCCAGCTGTTGCTGCTGCTGTTGTAGTCCCCTTAGGGGAAGGGACAGCACAGCTCACCTTGAAAGGGGGATGTGGGGACTTTAGCAGGGAAGGCGGATCTTGCTGCATGTGGGAGCAAGGTTTCAGGGTTTTACGCTCACGAACGTGCATGCCTTCATATGGGGGAGGAAGGTGGTGTCAAGCGAGGCTTCTGCATTGTCTGATGACGAAAATCAGCCTAGCAAAGAATTTAATGTAAATGTATTCAATGTAGCTCAATGAGCTGCAATTACTGACGTACTAGCCTTAATTTCTATCCTGTTTGCTCGAATCCTTTCTCCTTTATAAGCTTTGCTATTCCCTAATGTTTCCTCATTAGGGAATGCAAACTAACTGTGTCATAAAATTGCTGATTTAGAAAACACATTTCATTTTACCCCATTGTTACGAAAAACAATAGATGGAGCTGAAACCTACAGGAAGTATCCCTTATCATTCCCAGCCACAGGCTCGTTAAAGACTCAGCCTCTCACATTTGCAGCTATGTTTCTAGAATCAGAAATTATAAACAGGTCATTGCATATTAATAAAATCTGAGGCTACCCCTCATCTATGTGTGTGGGAGTCGACAAGGAAGGTGAATAATATCCCCCATATCTGAGGTGAAGCAGGAGGAATCTGCAGGATAGGAAATCCAGTACAAATTAGTTCATGCTGTGGGAACCGGGGAAACACAAAATATTTTGATCATCTGGAGGCTTACATCTGCTCACAGGCTTGAAAATCTGCCTGCCATCTAGCTGCCACCGTAAGTTCAAAATCAAAACCCTTAGATTTCCCAACAAAGCCTTAAAGTTAAGGTTAAAGATCCTTCAACATTAGATGGGGAAAAAGAAATCAAACACAGAGAAAAGTTTGCTTCAGGTCCTAGCTGGGGCCTTTTCTTTTCACAAAACCATAGTGCCAGGCTATGTAGAAAACAAAGAATTCCTGAAAAATTAATTATTTTTTTATTATTGTTATTTTCCCTTTTCTCATTTGGCTTCTAGCTGCTTCTTAGGAGTTTGTTCAGTGCTGAATTGGTCAGCGAGGACCAAGGGAAATGCTGCTACAGATGCTTTTGGACTGAATTTTTACTGTCAGTCAGCCAAACAGGCTTGTTTCTCTGCCACTGGATCCAGCTTCCCCAAAGAAGTCAAGGTCATGTAGGAGAAGCAGCAGCTCATAGCAGTGCAGCAGGTTGGCCACCTTAACTGGGATAGCTATTGCTGCTTTCGGTGTCTCCGTTAGAGCTATGAAAATATGCTGGGGCCTTCATCCAAACATTTTCAGATTCATTTGCTCACTCATGGGTGTGATTTACTGCAGCTGTAGTAAATTCTCCCACACTTGCCGCTGGTGAAGCAGCTGCGAGCGCCGCTCGGTGACCTGCTCCCTTGCCTTCAGTGAAGTGGGAAGGGAGTTCAAGCTGGCATTTGGGTGCTGCCATCAGGCCTGTAATATTTGCGTGTGACAGCACACAGCCTGCAGGAGGATTTCAGTGCCCATCAAGTAATTGAGGACACCTGTGTTCAGGAGCTTGGCCTCATGGCAGAAGTCACCAGGAGGCACTCTTACCTATATCCTCTCACACTGGCTGGAGACTCACTCCACACCTCACTAACTTTCCAACAGCAGGAGCCGTGCAAAATTAGATTTTCTGAGGTGGCGAGTGGGTCCTCTTGGGAGGAGGGACAAAAAAGGGAAACCCACACAACGCACAGGGAGGAAAGCCGCTGGGGGGAGGTGAGGCAGGACCATCACTGCATTCGTGTATTGAAGGTGCATTTCAGCCTCCAAAGTCCTCCCACCCGTCTCCTCTGGTTTCTACCGTGGCGGGCTGTTGGGGCAGGGAGCAGCAAGCAGTGACCCCCCCAGCCTTCACAGGGGTGAGGGGAATCAGTGAGGCTGAGATGTTCGCTGAAAATGAGCAGCTGGGTGGGCTGAAAGCAGAGGTTGTCTTCAGGCTGGGTGCCCACCTCTAGCATAAAGCAAGGTAGGTGCTGCAAAGGTATTCCTAGAGGCTGGGTTGGCAAATGCTTCCACACCAGCACATTAACTGGCAAGATCCCGGAACAGGCTGGTGATGGGGCTCTGTGTTTCCCCACTGCCACCACGCCATTTTTCAAGCAGCAAAGCTGTAAATACTCTGGTCACAGGTGGGAGAGGGGGGAAAAGGCACCTTGCAGTGCTGCCTGCAGCACTGGTGCCCAGCGATCCAAACCATCCCTTCCTGCATAAGCAATCAGGTTTTTACCCTCAAAAAAAAAAAAGCATAGGTTTAAATCCCACTAAATTTAAGAAATCTAAACATGTAGAGCACCTTCTAACCAGAATCCTCTTAGCAAGAACTGGACTGGATCCAGGGGGACAAGAGAAGGTGGGATTCGGAGAAGAGAGAGGAATAATAATTGAGTGGAAGTAAAAGCATACATTAATGGAAATGATTATTTGGTGGAACAGCTATTCAGAGTACCTAAGATAACATCCTTTTCTGATGCATTACGTACAAATGCCTAAATTGCTATTACAACTGGGAGACATACTAAACACTGCAGAAAATAGCTTTTTAAAAAAAATTATTTATGGATGAAAATGCGTAGTATTTACTAAGATGAAAATAGAGAAGTTAAAAGGTTTCTGACATGTAAAGGAACTTGCTGGTCAAATATATCTAATAAACAAATTTTCAAAAAAATAAAATGGGTTTATTCTTTACCCATTTGGCCTTCTTCCATAAAAAAAAGAAAAATATTCTTATCTAGAAGAGTGATTTCAGAAGAGATCACCAAATCCATTCTACCATCGTGGCAGCATTAGCTAATAAACCAGGGGAGATGCCCAAGAGCGAACGCTGTGTGCTGCCCTGCCAGCCCTCTGCTTGCTCGCTGCCCCGTCAGCCCAGCCTCCCGGCAGGTCCCCTGCCGCTGCTGGATGCCTTGGGCTCCCTCTGCGAAATTCCCCCTTAACCTGACCAGCAGCTGGCGAGGCTATGCTGTCTGCTGTCTCCAGGAAATAGCCCTGGGCTCTTTGGCCCCGCTCTCTGTCACCCTGCGGGAACAGGCGATGCTCCGGTTCTGGCCACGGGCAGCAGCCTCGGGTGCTGCCCGGGAACTGCTCGCTCGACATTGCAAACGCTTGAGATGTTCAGGACTGCTCCTCTGGTGCGCGTCTTCTTCAGCTCTTTATTCCCGCTTAGGAAGACACACCGCGCTTTTCAGTGCAGGAATGGCAGACAGCAGCTGACTGATGTGTTTGTTGCCCTGAACGATGTTTTCCTTAAGAAACGCTGCTTACCTTAGAGACGCTGCTTTGGCTCACAGGTCTTTTTGTGCTTTCTCCCCCCTCACTAGCAATGGCATTGCAATTAGTCAAGAACTTCTTACTGAAAACTTCTTACTTCCCCTCGTACACAATTTGTGGGCGCCAAAAAGCGCACTAGTGCTTTCGAGTTTGTTTTGTGTAAGATTTTTATGATGTGCTATATGCTGGATACAGTGATAACAGTAATCCAGTTAGCCTATATTGACAAATTGAAAAGTTTGTTTGGGGTTATACAAGATTTCGCTGGCATTAAACAGTCTCCACTTGGATCCCGTTGTTTATTATTGTGTTGCAAAGAGTTTCAACAAAAGGCACAAATGAAGATCTGCAGATGCATTCCTGAGATGTGCAATGGAAATGAAGATATGCCAAGAACTTCCTGAGAGAATTGTAGAACTGAAAATATATTTAATCTGGAATAGATACACATTACAGTTTTATTTGGGACCTGAAAAGACTGCTATTTTAGATCTCAGATTGCAAAAACGACAGAAGAGCGCACGCTACTCTCTGCCAGAAGATGACTGCAACTTCTTTGGGAGACAATTATTGGCACTAAATACAGCTCAGTGTGAACAGCAAGAAAGGAGCTGATCTTCCTTGGCGTCAGAATACTCCAGCATATGAACGTCTCTGAATTGGAAATGCAAGGTACACATTAGTGCAGGGACCCTGCACCCTGCTGGACTACATTTCTTGGGCTTAAAAAAATTCTTCTAAAGCTTCTTTCCTGTTCACATTGTTAAAGGAAATGACTGAAGACAATACAATAAACATTCAGTCATGCAGCAAAGAAATATCTGGACTGAGAGCAAAATTCATTGTTGCCTGGGTCAAGGGTAAGCACAGATGAGTTGACTGGGCCTGCAGTTAAAAACTGAATGGCAGAAAGACACACAGATTAGCTTTAATCTGTCTGCGTAAATTTGGTTTCCTTTTTGCAATCAGTATTTGCATTGTTGATACATCCAGTGTTAACACATTGTATGTATGCTTTCTAACAGTGCCGGTGCTTTTATCAGCCATTCACGGGCACGGCCCATCATGTTATGTAGCTGCTGGTGTCTGAGGTGTATGGCGCAGCATAGCGCGGCAGAAAACCAGCCTGGTGCTTCGCCTCTCTCTTCCCTCCAGTAACTGGAGCATGGATCCCCTCCACACTCCAGGCTTCCCTGACAGCCTCGCCTGCTGCCCAGAGTTTGTCCCTGGGTCCGTGCCCGCTGCCCAGGAGCACGGCCACAAGAGCAGCTCCGTGGGCCCCAGCTGTGCCCCGCGGGAGCCCGATGGTGCCGCAGCTGGAGCGCCGAGCCGGCAGGTTTGCATGTCAGGCTGCTGCTCCTCTGGAAAGCTGCAGCTGAGAGGACACCTGCCATGGCAAACACCCCGGATGTCTCTGCACCACCAGTTGCCTGGGCGCTCCTGTAGAGGCTTCCCGAGCCCTCCTGCTTCCTTCCTTCCTTGCTTCCTTCCCCTCCCCATCGCCCTTGGTGCTCACTGCACCTCCAGAGGTGCTGCACCCCTTGCACTCCCTCTTCGCTGGCTCCCTGCGTCCCCTGAGCATCCCAAGAGCCATGTGTGAACAGGATTCTTCCCCGAGTCACCCCGAAGTGACGGCTTCCCTGCCCTGAGCGGGAGCGTTTTGCATGCACAGCTTTGCAAGCAAGAGCAACGAGGACGTTAAGGAGCAAAGCTGTAGCCCCGTGGGGATGGCAGTAAGGCTGGGATCCATCCAGGAGCTGCAATGCTGTTACTCCCACCTCGGCACAACTGGGAGCACAATTTGACCCTCGCTTTTTTATCTGGTGGTCTGCAGGAATAATTACAATAAAAAAAGTACTGACTGATTCTCATATCATAGGAGTAGGATGCAGGTTTCTGATTTGAGCTGCAATACAGGCCCCTTTGGAAATACGCGCCTCCTAACTTCTCGCTATCTCACGCGCCATTTCCTTTGTGCAAGAAATAACATGAAATCTTTTTGTAGCTTTCTGAAAGGATTTCTTAGCAAATGTGCGGCTGGAAAAATCAAAAGCTTTTCTGGGTGTAAACGCCATGCAATTAGTAATTAACGAGCAGTAAGATCATCTGCCTTTTTTTTTTTTCCTTTTCTCTTTCTTAAAAAGGAGGGGGAAAAACAGATTTCTGTTGAGACACGGATGACACCTTTAAGCAATGGTGCATGATAAATTAAGAAACTGGGTGGAGTGCTTCCTTCCTGTAATCCGTTTGTAATCAGTGAAAAGTTAAGAGACAAATAGGAGGCCTTACATAACATCTGAAAAACAACCTTTTACAGTAAAAAAAAAAAGAAAGAGGCTTTCCTACCTCCCAGGTGGGCCTAATCCTGAGGCCTCTTAAAGGTCTGGATGACGGTCTCCCTGCCTCAGCAGGTGGAATCGCTGGTGCTTTTTCACCTTTTGTTTTCCCTTCTTGTTCAGTAGGAAAGCTTATTTGTTGCGCACCTTCTGTTGGGGGTAGAGGTAAAAGTGTCTTCAAGGGATTTTTGGTGGCGGTCAAGACTTGACAGCATCCACTTACCCAAACATGTGTGAATATATTTTCCCAGCAGCTGTGTGATGCAAGAAGGGCAGAGAGGGGGGAAAAAAAAAACAAAACCACAACAAAAAAAACATAAAAAGCTCCAGGGATACCACCATCCTGGATGAGACAGCCACAGCTTCATTTTTCAGCACCCGCTGCTCTAGAGCTGACAGCTGCTCTGAAACATCTACTCGGCATATTCCAGTTTGTCACATCCTACACCTGGGCAACAAAACCAAAAAAATCCACTTTCCAAAAAGAAACCCAAAGCATTAAAAAGCTATTATTTTTAACCACTGAAAAACACTTTGCTTCCCTAAGATAAGTGCATTGACCTTTGCAGGAGCTGGCCATTTTCCTTCCTGTTTTGTCCAAGGGGTAGAAAGCATGGTTACAAGGAACTAGGAAGCTGGGCAGTCTGAAGAAAGGCTTTCCCGCTTGCTCATCCTTCATTTGGGGTTGGACCAGATGATCTTTAAAGGTTCCTTCCAACCCAAACCATTCTGTGATGTATCCATGACCTTGGTTAGTCAGGGAACAGGCAGACAGGAAGCACTGGTTTCCTGCCAGTCTGCCCACCAGTCACTCAAGTGTCTGGGTTGGCTGAGGTCTGTCAGGAAACAAGCCTTGCTTGAGGGCTAAGGTAACCAAACAACCTTGATGACCACCAGCAGAAGTTTTGCTGGAACCTATATGACCCTAGTAAAAGAGTTCTTGACCAAAGCCTTGCCCCTACTGACTTCAGTGGGTAGTTTCCGAGGTGTTTCAAGGCATGCTCCCAGAAATTGAGACCCAAGAATATGTCTACTTTGGGAGAACTTTGGTTGAAGTGGTTTTACTAGCACCTCCTAAGAACTACGGGGCAGAGGACCAAGACAGAGTTCAGTTCTGGGGCAACACTCAATTACTTCAGCCATAAGACTGTAGAGGGACTACCAGACCACTGCCTCCTACAGAACCATAGAGGTTTCTCTCTTCAGCTGACCCACTCTTTGGAAGGGCTTCAGAGAAATGGATGTGTGGCCACATCAGCAGACAGCATTGTGTCTGTCTAATCTTGGGGGCCCAGCTCAAGCAGGTGTTTGGAGAATGAAAATAAGTGAGTGCATTTTCCTCCAAACCAAGTGACCTGAGCTTGTAATCACTCTGCTTGTCTCTGTTTAGGAGAAAGCTCCCTCTGCAAAATGCAGTAACCCGACAGACCGAGGTCTGGGTCCTGCCTCCTCCTAATCCTTCTCCCACAGAAATAACACTTCCGGTGCTCAGTCCTGAGGCTAGTCCCTAGGCTGAAATTTAAATATATCTTTAACAAAGACAAATGACAAATAGAATTGGACTTCATATGACTGATGGAAAAATACCTTCAGTAATTAAATACAAAGGAAGAAATTCTGATCCCTGCTTTATTTCTTTTTTGCCTAATGGCCCATTTACACTGCCTGGGAAAATAAAGGGAGACCCACTTATGTGGGGATCATACCCTTAAACAGAAATACTAGCAAAGGGAAGTCACTTTTAAGGTTTGACTGAGTATTGGGATTATCAAACTGAAATCTGCCTAGTAGGGGTTAGTCAGACCAGCAGTCAGAAAACACGCAGTTTTCTAAACGATTTCAAAAGCAGTTATTAGTTTTCTTGAAGCTGAGTCAATTCATGCTAAGGCTCTAGCCACTTTGTGTTCTGCAGGTGGTTTTTTTCAGAGTGAGCGTGTGTACTGCTGCACTTCACTGCAGCCTGCAAGGGCAGCAGTGGTCAAAACTGCAATGACGGGGTAGTCAAAACCTTGAAACCCCTGGCATACTGGGGATCGGAGATAAAAAACATTTTCAGTGAATCAGGACATGTGTATTTTATCTTGAGCTGATGAAAATTTTATTTTCTGCCCAAATACATCTTTTTATTTGGGAATCTTTTTCTCAAAAAGTCAGTACTAGATTCACAGGGGCTCTGTGAGGTGGCAGCCACGGACCTGAAGCAGAGCTCTGGTGCTTCACAAAGTGGGCTTTAGTTTCAGCTGCAGGAAACTGAGGCACCTCTTGGTTCTCAATCCAAGCATCACTTCCCTCCCAGGAACTGTCAGCAGACTGCAGATTCGTTCTGCACAGAAAATAGTTCAATATTTTATACAACAGGAAAGACAAATTCTGCATCTGGACTTGCACTTTGATGCATGCCATAGTGCATCTGATGAGCCTGGTTATTCATGAGGTGCAGGCTGTGCCTCCTGCCAACCCCTACCTAAGGGCTCTTTCCCCTTTTCCCTGCTCCCCTGCTTCTCCCTCCCCCTTGCACATCGCAGAGTATTCACTTCCCTCTGCCATCTGTCCTCACTCTCCCTCTCTTTTCTTCCAGACTTTTCCTCACCCCTTGCTTGCAGTAAGGTCTCACTCCCCTGCTCCCACTCTCCCTCCACGCAGAACAGGAGCCCTTGCTCAGGCTGCGAGAAAAACACGTGCCAGGAGTCTCATTTGGAGAATGCCTCCAGTTTTGCATAGAAACCAAGGGACATGTGTGAGTGTGTTTGGAGGGGAAGAGATGTTGAGAGTCTCAAAGTTTTGAGACAGTTCGGTTGTGGGGTGTAACCAGGACGCTCACCTCAATGTAAAAAGTAGGAAGTTTCCCTGGATGTGACAGAACAGATCTAGTTGGAAAGATCCTGACCCCCAAACTATGCTGCACTCCAGTGACTGAAATGCTTCCACAGGAAATGGAAGGTCCATCTCAAGCAAAGCAAAGACCCATATCATGTACTACTACCGTTGCCACCAAATTAGGCAGCACTCATTTCCTATGACAGAAATTTCCAATGCTGAAATGAAAATATGTCAGTTTGAAAACACTGAAAATAATCTTTTTGGCTCTGAGTTGTTTCCCTTCATTTTCTCTTGGGCAGAATTACATGAGCCTGCAGTTTGGGGATGAAGAACTATCTGTTGAAATGTTTTGACCTTATGAAGACCATGCCGTTGGACAAGGAAGCAGATCACACCTCCTTGTGAAAAGGAAAACTGTTTGGCAGGTTTTCTTTCTCATCATACCATCCCTTCGTGGGCCCAGGACATCTGGATACTGAGTCTAACTTTAGAAGTAATTGACCAAGATTGTCTGCTTATTCACTGGAAAGTTAGGAGGAGTGTCTTCTTTCTGGAGAGCTTCACAGGTGGTTGCATGTTAGCACTGAAATGGACAATCAGTTGTAGCTGTGGTCTGGAGCCGTGTCAGACATGTAATGGCATCATAGCACAGCCAGATCAACAGAATGGGCAAAAATGAGCTTTGTCACCAAGACAATGAGTGCTGAAGTAATGTATTCTGTTTGTCCTTGTCACTGTTGGCATCACAACTCAGTTCTGAGCTCTGGAGGTGGGTGTTAGGGAGCTTGGAGATATCAGGTTGACTGTGAGGTGGTGGTCTCCTCTCTCTTTTCACTGGTTGCCTGCCTTCCCTCCATCCCTCTGCAAAGCTCACCTTGCTGTGGGACACTTCACGCCATGGTGATCTTGACTGCGTAGAATGGACCAAGTGCCTGAGCCCTGGAGACCTGCCTAAGACCTCCTGGTGCTGTATGACAGAGAAGCAGAAGTCTGCCAAAACACTCTTCTCTTTTCCTTCCCATCTGCTATGACACAAGATGGACAGCACCAGACCTTCTTTCCTCCACTTTGTTCTGCTTGCCCTCCTGCCACAGTTCCGGGACTCATTCTCTCGGCATCCCTCGCTGCTACCACCTTCCCTTACTTCTCCAGCTCTCCCATCTCCTCCTTCTTTCCATACAGATTTACCTTTCTGTCTTCTCACTCCCAAAGCACAGGACTTCTTTCTTGGGGTTGTCCACCCTCCACCACGTTGTTCACACTCCCATATCGCTGTGCTTACAGACCCCTCCACCACCATCTGTGCAAGCTCTCTTTGCCTCCCAGTGCACCTCAAGCTGAGATGAAGAACCCTTTAGGAAGACTGCAATGACAGCTTGCGTCTCTTGCTTGTTTTCATGTCACAGCTAACATCGTGCCAGGCTCTCCAGCGCTTAGGCATTCCTCTGTTCATTTACTGACAGGATGGGTCCATCAGAGGGACCCAAAGCAGATCCTGTATTTAGCCTGCAATTGTGCATTACCTCAGCCTCTCCTCAGCTGCAGAAGGGAAGCTAGTGTTTGCTTCTCTGGGAATAACATTGCTGTTAATAAGTAACCACATTTAGCCTTAGTGCAGCTCCCCAAAATCATTTACTTTTTCTCTATTTTTATGCAAGGGGTTTGTAAGTCTTGAGGCTGGGGAGCCCTCAGGGCCTTGTGCAAATCAGATCCCCATCTGCATCTACTCCAGGCACCAGGAGCCAGACCTACATTCAGGTCACCCTCAAGGTTGGTGCAGATTCACCCTAGAGGAAGATCTCTGCACTGGAGATATACTGAGGAGCTTTCTAACATCACTTTTTTTTTAAAAAAAAAAAAAGTCTAAAATATTGACAGAGTAGTCTAAAATGTCTTAAACAAAAGTCATGTCCTTTTCCCTCAGAAGAACATAGTCAAAGTGCAGATTCTTACCAACAGAGGCAGGAACCCAAATACTCATAGACTGCTTGAGGGGGCTCCAGGGAGGACTCGCAAGATGAGCTCCTGACCCTACTGGGCTCAGTTAGAAGCTAACTATGGACTTAGGGAGGGCTAGAACTTCAACCAAAGGAAAATGATCTACAAAAATTCACAACATTGCTCATAATCATTCTGAAAGACATGATCAGTCTTCAGAGTGATGCTTTCTTAGCACCTAATTGCTTTCTGAGGATATTTTAACATGGCCAATTCAGTCCCATCAAACTGATTACCTTGTGTTGGTAGTAGTAGTAGTAGTAGTAGCAATAATAATAATAATATAGCTTTTTAAATTATATTATGTTATGTTATACCATATTATATTTTACAGCAGCATTAATTACTGCTTATATTCATTATATAATACCCCACGACTGTCAAATTCCGTATTTTTTTACCAAAAGTGAATGCTGATTTTTTGTTGTTTTGAAAGTTCCTTTCCCCAGTTTTAAAGGGAAAAGGTTCTTTTAAAATGATAGTGAATAGAAGTGGTAAAATTTTAAATATTTATAGCCTAAAGGATCAAAAAGTGGAAAAAAGCTCTATTTCTAACCTGCTATATTTGAACTGAAAGACGATTGTTGTTAAAAAAATAACAATCGAGGAAGCAAACCAAATGTCATTAGTTTTTAGGAGGTCTGATTCAATAGTTTTTGCATGCTTTGAGATTGTGAGACTGAAACTCCTTCCTGTTTACCTGTAGGCTCATGGTGAGAAGTGACTCTGGCAGCTGACAAAGACTGACAGTTGATTCAGTTTTTGTATGTGAAAGTGAGAGGAGCCAAGGCAAGAAGGACTTGAGTCTTTGTCCTGCAACCATGTTTAATATAAAACTCCCCGATGCTTCTGCATAGAAAACAATATAATTAGTAGCTCTAGCTTGAGGAATCACCCGAATGTTTTGGCCACCATTAAAAAAAAAAAGCAACTAAATACCTGCTTACACTGAGCATCCTGAGTATTCCCATTATTTTGGTGGTAGACTGTGAAAGGATGAACATCGAGTGCAGATCACACTCCTCATTGTCTCAGGAGCATGCCTCGGGAGCCATAATTACTGGAAATAATCCCTGGGAAGTCAATGGAAGAACTTAACTTCAAGAGAATAAGGATTTTATTTGTTGTTTTTAAAAAATCTTGATTGCATAAAAAATTACACAAGCATACATATATAGCAAAAGGAACTCTTCCTTGGCTGTTAAAACTCACTGATAAAGAACCTTGTAAAGGTCTGTTTCTCTCCATTGCCTAAGTTCAAGAGTGCCTTGAATGACTAGCTCTGGTGTAGACATCTGCAGTGCAAACGCCCAGAGCTAGGTAAGACAACCCCACCCCTGCCTCAGATAAACCAAACATGAGGTCTCTCCACAGGGTCAGAAGCTCTGCAGGCTGCGGGCTGAGCTATCAGATCTGCTGTCATCTGGGGGAGGGAGGAAGCACCCCGTGATGATGTCTGCCTGCCTGGAGGAACCTGAAACCTGTCCAGGAACCTGACGGGGCCCAACAGTGCTCTCTGCACAAAGCAGGGTGGCTGTGAGCAGTGCTGGGGGAGGAGGTCCCAGCCACCCTCAGTGCAGTATTACAGAACATTGGCCCAGACAGTAGAAGACCCTTCAGTCTGGACAGGTTCAGGCTCCCTACTCCCACTTTCTGGGATAATCTTCTAAGCACACAGCTGGAATGCGTACCCTTTCCTGTCTTTCTGGTGAAGTTGGACCACTCTGCTGAGATGAGACCAAGGTCTCAGTGACCAGTAAGAAGAAACCTATTTCTGAAACCCACCATCCACTGAGTGCTGGACGATGCTGAGCTTTGGTCCTTGTTACTAAAGTAATTTTGCAGTTCATACAATGCATCTCCCATGGAAAAGTATGGAGCGCAGGCTCACTGACACGTCAAGTCCTGCTTTGTCAGCTCAGCTTTGCTGAGAAGAATGGATTAGATTCCTATCTCTTCTAGCTTCCGCAGACTTTTGACATGTTTTGTGCTCAAAACACAGATTTAGCTCTTCTTATAGACAAGATTAAGCCCAAACCATCATAGCTGAGTGCTTGAGCTATGAAACTGTTTTATAAAAGTGCATGTTGGTGACATTTCTATTCTCTCTTCCTCTACCAACATCCCAAGTGCAGGGAGTGACACTTCCCTCCCCGACAAGGTTTTTTAAATGAAACACACACATGCCTAGGTGAAGAGACTTCAAGGCTGTGGAAAGGACATGTATGCATATATGTCCAGGACTTGTTTTCTACATCATAAAAAAAAGGAGAAGAATGCAAAACACAGGTCTGCCTTCAGTGTTGCAGTCCGTATTGTTGGAAGTGTTTTCTTTCTCAGCCTGCTGTTTTGGTTGGGGGGAATCGACTTTGGGGTGCCAATCCCCTCTGCACCTGCACGCAGAGAGCCAGGGTACCACCTGGGGTTCCGCGTGGAGATGCTTGCTCCTCAAAGGCAGCTTGTCCTCTTGCCTGTGCTCTTGTGTGGAACTTGCCTCTACTAGCTTTCAGGCTAATGCTCAGAAATGCCTTTCAGTTGAAGGGATACATCCAGACAAAGGAAACAGGCTTTTAGGGGCAGAAGGGTTTTTATGTGCAGATAACCTAACTCCTGATATTCCAGCATGCCTGACTTTCACCTAGACACTCCCTGTGCATAAAAGTATCATACACCATATGTACGTCAAACGCCTGTCCAGACTGCAATGGATGCTGCTTCTTTAAATAACTTTTTTTTTCTTCCTCTGTTGGGCACTGCAATACTGAAATCATGCTTAGAATATTGCTCTAAGCCTCTTCTAAAAATGAGAGTTAGGTGCTCAAGCCATTACTTAGTCATTTCTACACTTCATCAGAGAAGCTTCACTCAACAGTAAAACATACTTGGTCACAGTTATGTAGAAGACACTGCAAATTCTCTCTTCCATAGAGGTGATCAGAGTCATCTCCTCTGGCCACCCGCATATTCTCAGTGTGAAACAGAAATCATGTGTAGGGCCTGGCACTAGGTACTAAACTGCACTGGAAGGGTAAGATGGATTTTTTTACTGTAGTTGAAAAAGCGGAGACAATTAGAAGTAAGGAAGGAGTTAATCGTTGCAAAAATACGCGGTCATTTCCTGAGCCCTGTGGTTGGATGAGTACAAACTTTCAACTATTTCTAATTCTTCTCTGTCATTTAAGAGGCTTTCAAGGTGCACATCCCAGATCAGGTAAGGAGTACAGCTTTTCACTTCTTGATTGTTTATTCAAAATTGTTTTACAGTGGAGTCAGACTCAGTCAAGACTGATTTGTTCTCCCTCCTATTATTTACATCTGAAGGGAGAACAAAGTTCATTGCAATCAAAGAAGTACATGTGTGTCTTTGTGCCAGACGACTGTAAGCTGTAGAAATAAAGAAAGAACTGTATGGGTTAATAATAGAGCAATGATAATGAAGAACTTTTGTTACATGTAGTCAAGAATTATTACAGCAAATACTGCAGTAAAAGAGAAAGAAAGCCCTTACCGCCAGTTTGAAGGAGCTCACTCTGCACAAACCACTATCAAAATAAGGGCTTATCAGGGGTACAGTTTGCTTTAGTAAGGAGAGTAGTAAAAATCATAGCGTGTCTTCAATGGTATTTTTAAAAGGAGGAAGAATGAGCTTCTACATATTGGGAGAGAAAAAAAACACAGATAATTTTGGAGCAGTTTTATTTGTAAATCTGGACCTGATATCTGTCTTTAGCTATTGCAGATTCATGTATTGTAGTCATCCTGAGACTGTTCCTGAGGTTTGTTGCAATGAAACGTACACACAGGAGTGACTGTGGAACCATATCATAAAGCGATGTAATTTCATCGGCGTCTTTTGATGCATAAAAACTGAACTCAGACAGACGGGCACCAGAAGGAAGTCTCGTAACACAGTGCACTCTTGCATACTGCATTTGTTGCCTCTTAATAGACAGGGAGAGAGACTATTTGCGTGAAGGTTTTTTTTAATAGTTCAGAAACAAGCATAAAATAGCCATCTGTAGGGCAGTTATTGTAACAATGTGCTGTCACCAGGTCGCCCTACAGAAAGTGAAATTCTACGTGCCGTGAGGATCACTGGGTGAAGTTATACACTGGAGAGTCGGGTTTTTGGCATTTAATATTTTTTTTAAGTCTTTGCTTGTAATCAGTTTTATTGTTTGGACACTGTCTCCTTGAGTGTGCCCAGTGTTTGGTATAAACGCTTCCTGGATTTTATTCATAGTGGTCGGGAGAATTTAGCTAGGGTTTTCAAAAGCATTCGTTTGCTTCAGACACGTTAAGTCCCATCAATGTTTGGACTTCATTCCTAAATCACTTCCACCTTACTTGTGAGATTGCTACTGTGGCAGCACTTGGAATGCTGTAATGAATTTCACCCTTAAAGACTCTGTGAGCCACAGGCGTTTTGTCACGGTCACCTACACATGGGGAACGCGGGTGAATCCCAGTTGATGCCAGACTTATGCCCTGGTTTTCGCAGCTCCCCAGTGCAGGTGATCTGATCAAGAATCCCAGGTTTTCCTTTTCAAACAGCTGTATGTCAGTTTAGATACAGCCAAAGAGCACATCACCATTCTGCTAGGGAAGAGGCTATGGCATGGGCAGAAGCACTTACATCAGCCTTGGTCTTCTCAGTTGGAGTATCGATGCTCAGCAATTTGTTGTTCCTTACGGCTCTGTATGGCCTGAGCTGCTAAATACTTGCAGCCTGTGCTACAGCTTGCTGATGAAAGCTGGCTGAGGTGTTCCTACTCATCCTGCAGTCACATTTCCCCATTTCTGCGGGGGCACAGCGCAAGGGAAAGTACTTGCCAGCTTGGTACGGGAAGAGCAAACTGAACCCAGGCCTCCCCTGTCACCAACCAGCAGCTCACCCACTGCTTCGGCCTTCAGTTTTTAGCCTCTCTACAGGTACATTTATTGAAAAATGTGTATTCATCTTCCGTCTTTCAGAATGGGTTTGGGTTCAACTCAGACGTATCTGCCTGTGCAGGCAATTTTGGTCTCACTGATGACTGTAAGTGCAGAAAAGACCAGCTGAGGTGATTTAAAATGTTTGCCCTCAGCGCTTTCTTTCAGCGTGAGTATCTTTGTTTGGTGTGGGAAAAGGGTGCGCTCCTCAGCTCTCCGTCGGAGGGAGGCGCACGTTATATGTAGCCGCATAATAGGATGGAAAAGAAACAAACCCTAGAAAAGCCATTCCTTGTATGGTAAATGTGGTCTCCCCCAGTAACTGCTGTGTTCTGGTCGAGTGGCTAGAGGGGAGAAACCCAGCAGCCCACAATCCGGCCTCAAGAAGTTACCCTATGGTGGGCTCCCTAAGTCCTGCTCAGAAATGAAGAGAGAGCAAGACTATTTCTCGATATGCTTAAAAGATGTGGTGGTGTTTTGCACACGTATTGCCGTCTAGCAACTTTATTTCACATTTGCATAGTTTCCAGATAAAAAAAAGTTGTTTTGAAGTGGAAGTCCAGGGGGTTTCACCGCTGCAACTAATGTTTGCAAAGCCCTCAAAAGGACGGAAGGACATTTTTTGTATCAGGATATTTATTGACACTGTTCTCATGTTTTTCACCGAAAAATGAGCTTGAAAATGGAGATCTCCCCTGAAAAATTACTTTACAGAATTGGGAGAGTTTTGCCCTTGAGAACTGCCTCAAAAATTCCTGATGAAATGAGCTCATTTTATAAGGAAATGTCTTTGGGACTGTTGTTTGGCCTTGTTTTCTCTTACTGACAGCTCTCAAATGGGAAGGTCAAGTTGGTGTTCCTCCTGGGCTTACTATTTATATGCAGGAAACCTGAGAGGGACTCTTAGCCTGAGAGTTAGGGCTGTTATTTTAAAATAGGTTTAAAATGAGTAATATAGTCCAATTTTTGTCTAAATTTAGGTTCTAATCAATGAGAAATATCACACAGGGTTAATTTTCTACATCCTTCGAATCTGGTAATGTCAGTTTGATCTGGTCTCTTTTCACACATTTTTGATCGGAAGCCTTCCGCCGTTGCTGAAATTTTCCACTGTTAGTCTTATTTTTCAGTGTTGAGTATTTAACTAAAGCTCAGGCAGTACAGAGATCTCTACAAGCGTCATGAAACAGCTCAATTTTTTTAAATGCTGGATTTTAGCTCTCATTGATATCGTAACAGAGACATTCTGCCTTTTTGCGCACAGACTGATGAGGGCCCAAGAGTTGATCAGGCTGGGGCAAAGCATTTATAAGCTTGTTCATCAAAAGCTGCACATTTTTTATCACATTTTCCCACTAGTGCACGAGGAATTCAGTCTCAGTAGCTGATGAATTGAACAGAATTTTACCCGCAGATCCTCGGTCTCCCAGCTACTGATTAAGTCTTGAAATAACAACAGAAACTACGCACCAGTACAGTCATTATGAAGCAGCTAGGGTTACTTACTACCAGATAATACTGCACCTGATTCAGATCTGCAAAAATAAGAAGGGAAAACTTCAAGTCACCAAAAAGTATGTGGTCTTTTATCTTCTCTTCATCTTCAGATGTGGATATTATGCACTTTTAGTAAACCTGCACAGGTACTTATTACAGCTAGTAAACTGTTTTTTAAAGCTATAAAAGGCAGCGTTATCAGTAGTTTTGACTGTTTGGCGTTATCTTGATGTGCTTCTTTTAATTTTTTTTTTTTTTTTAATAACAACTGATCCTTAAAAGATTTTTCTTTGGTCTTTTCTGCAGCTCTTACTCATAGAGGAAATCTGATCCGCGCAGCACGGAAACATCAGTGGTGACCACAGCGAGACAAATTCCTTAGGGAGCTGCCTGTAAGTCTGATCAACACTTAAGGTGAAAAGTTTTGCCTTTTCTTTGGCAGGATGTTACATGCAGAGTTTAGCTGTATGAGGCAATTGCTGAGGCAATAAGGGAATATTCAGGAACACAAGCCTTTGCATTGAGTAGGTGAGTAAGCACAAAGAAAGGAATCACCTTGTAAAGACTTTTTCTTTCCTTTTTTTTTTTCTCTCCCATATCTTCTCAAAAATATGATTGGTCTTTCAGACTCTCTAAAGCATGCCCAATTGAAATCCTGTTTTCCCAGGATCCTGGGTTCACTGAGTAGACACCAATTCTGGGCTACAATGGTTCAGCAGCTGAAGGCTGGGAGAATAAGCCTTTCGTACTTTTATTGCTTCATCTTGTGACAGTCAGGCAGTGCAGGGATCAAAGGGAAATCCTCCTGGAGCACAGAGGGGTGGCGGAAGGTAGAGTAGGAAACTGTGGATAAGCAGGAACAGAAATGGTGAAGGAAAGGGAAAAAAAAAAGAGAAGAGGAAAAATGGTAGTACAAAATTGAGGTAGATGAGGACAGAGGGTGTTGTCTGGACAGTGGTTAAGGGAAGGATGATAGACTTTGGGTTACAGATGATGTAAGTGGGTTGTAGAGGACAGCAAGGCGTGATCCTTTCAGCTCTTTTCCTCAAAGACTCTGGAGAAAAAACCTGAAATATCCAGGTCTCAGTAACCTAAAAAGAATCTTCAGGGGAAAGTAGGTTTGTCTGCACCCTCTAGTGGTCTAGACAGAAAATACGTTTTTACCCAACTAATTTTTCACTGCATCCATTTGCTGGGACCCGTCATACTCTGTTCTATAGCTTATCTGACACATCTGTAACAACAACTGTTCTTAGCCTCTGAAATACTTTTTGGAATGGTTTTTGGTCTATGATAACTCCTAGACCGCACAAGATGGTTGTGTGGGGCCCAGAGTTGCTTGAGGGAGGGAATCAAAACTGTGCCAGAATGGTAACAGCCCAAGGAAGTGAATTTTATGGCCTGAAACTAGGTTCTGACAGCATTTAATTTACAATATTGACATACCCTTTGTGTAGTAACAGCTCCCTTGTGCATGTCGACTATGGTATAGCCCTCAGTCATCTAAGAGTAAATATTACAGATGAAAACTTCAGCACAAGATATCAATCAACAGTTAATTCAGAGGGAGACTGTTGCCTGTCTCCCTGATCAGCCCCGATCTACTTGCTGCTGAAGGACACATGCTGACTGAGAGGTAGGACTGCAGGAAAAAGCAAAGTAGCCTTGTGATTTTGGTGACTGAGTGATGTCCTGGGAAATGAGATCCTACCACTGATTCCATCTGAAAGTCTTGTGTGATGCTGAGAAGAGGGATTCTCCTTATGAAATGGATACATGAGAAATGCCTGAAATGGAGGTGGGGTGGAACTTCAAAGCTTCAGCTCCAAGTGGGGACAATTCTCATACAGCCTCTGACTACTAGGGAATTATACCCTAGTGGTTGCTTCTCATAACACAAGATAATAGTACTTAAGATAGCAGTACTTAAGGACAAGTACAGAACAGATATTCAGTTGCAATTATAGAGCAACTGGATTTTGACAGGACTGCAAGAGCTGGCCTAATGCCAGTAAGGAGCATGCTTAAAGCACATCAGTAAGACTGGGTTTCTTCTTTAGTAATACAAGTGCTTTCTTTTCAAGCACAGTGAAGGAGGAGGAAATAGCGTTACTTCTCTAGAGCACTCTCCTAGGAGAAAGGGCATGCACATTCAACACTCTCTTTGGAAAGTATTTAAAGCCTTATCCACCTCCTTCCTTGATAGATAGCTAGTATGCCAGCTACCACAGTCCGGGCTGATTTGCACCTGGCCAGTTGAAGCTGGAAGAGAAAGCAGCGGTCATTGGACAAAAAAGGAGCAGATGCCTGAAATATCATTCATCTAGAAGGCAAAATACCTGATGTATAGTCTCATCTTCAAGGAGTCTTTCACATTAAGTAGTCACTGGATAGACCCAAGGGCCAATCTAAAGAGTAGAGACCAGGCCATGTCCACTCCCTTACAGGTGACTGCCCCTGTCACTAGACAAGAAAATCTCTTGCCGTCCTGCATGGCATTTTCATCTTTCCCTGAGCTGTCATATCTATAGTTTTTTATTGCACATCTTTGATGTGAAATATAGGTGGTACCTAGCAGTTTTGTGGTTAAAACAATCTCCTGCTCAGATAATAAGTTCCATGGTCAGACTTGGAAGGCAACTATAGGCATCTATTTCCTGACCTTAACCGCTACTCTATCATTTAGACAGGGAAGGGAAGTGTTTCTCTTATATCAACCATCTTAAAAGATTGTCGCAAATCATATTCGATCCCCAGAAAGAAAAGGCAACAGGAAATCTTCATAAAAGGGAGGTTCAAGGCTCAGGTCTCCCAGTAGTTTTCCTGTGTGAGAGATGTTCTGTGACACTCACTGATACTTTTCTTCCAAGTATTCATGTTTCCAAGACTCATCCATAATCTCCTCTGGATGACTTACATATGTAGCATGTGAAGAGTGCTGACTTCACACTGTACCTCAGCATTTTTCTGACTCTTTCAGATCCTGTTCTGAGACACCTAAGTCTTCATTGGTGCTTTAATCCTTTCACCCATGTGATGCTCATCTTACAGAGCCTGAAATCGTGTTTCAGATCTGGCTTACAAGTGTTAAGGGGTTCTGGCTTTCAGAAAGAGACACCAACTCTGAGTTCCTCATTTTCAAATGCTTATTAAAAGACACCTGGGTGTAACTTGCAGAAGTATTGAGTACTCACAGATCCAGATATAGTCAACAGAAATGTGGCTTTGAAACAGTAACATTTCATGTAATGCCAAAAGCCCTTAGAAATCAGGTACTGGGCAACTCGAGGCCTCCATTCCTCACTTTCCTGTTTGTGATATGGGGTTAAGTAATCTTCATATTAGAGGAAGGCTGCAGAGAAAAAATTGGTGGGTCTTTTTGAAGCACTTTGATGCTACAACATTGGATGCCACAAAAATGCCCACAAATAAATTATTTATTTGGTATTGAGGACAAGAGTTTGAACAGTGCACTGCACATAGGCCATAGTGTCACTCATTGAACAATGACGAGAAAAGAGCTAAAGCTTTCTGATGGGGTATTTTGCCTTTGGAAAATTGGTGGGAAGGCATTGGTTCCAACAAAGATCAAAGGGAAATGGGCGGGTTTAAACTTGTCCATTTTCCAGTCAGCTGACTTGTGAAGTTTCTTGTCAGCTGGCTCTCTTCAGCTTGTTGACTTCCAGCTTTTCACTAGTTGGATCACTAAACTGCAAAGCAACCAGGGGAACCTGCTGATGAAATTCTGGCTCCCAGGCTCTTCAGCTGTTTATTTGTCCAGGTTGCTAAAGCAGTAACCTTCCAAAGTTATATGAGCATTGTGAATATTTTGGCAAGGAAGGAATTATTATTAGTCCTTCATTATGGACACCTTCCCCTCCCCTCAGTCCCAGGTCTCTGCAAAGCTGATGGTCTCAGTTATTCAGTGCTTAAATAACCATTGCAATGATCAGAGCTGTTGTGGTCATTAGAAATACATAGTTAAGAAAAAAAGTTGGAAGTTTATCCATTATTGCAGCTACCAGAAGTTGACTGCTAGTTCAAGAATGTGAGACTGAATTAAGCAGGAGCATGAACAAGCCCTCAAGATGAACTAAACACCGCTTTACACATTGCATACATTTCTTTATGAGCCCAATTCATGACCTAAGTTTGTACATACTTGTCAAATAAAATATCTGGAACCCACTCTTTCACATGAAGACATGCCTCTTTGGTCACACATTTCTCCCATGGGGCATAAAGATATTGTTAACACCTTTAAGTGTTAACACCTCCTGCTAAGTGCCTTGCTTCAGTGATCTCAGAAATTCTCCACTGTGTAGATACATAACCTTAAAATCTGCTCTTGGTGGATAAAATAGCCTCACAAACTCATCACTGAGATGTTTCAGGTTGAGCATATGTTAAATGTTTGAGATTTTAAATCATATATACCTGTGAAAGCTTTTTTACAGCTTTTTAAATGAAAAATTTTCCATCAACAACACTTCTCAAAGAAACTAACAGGACATGACGCAGTTTTACATGTTATAGTAGTCTGATAGGTTTGCTCAACTCACAAGTCTATTCCTGCTAATGTTTGTGAGCTGAGCACATGAACATGAGTACATGAGTACGTGGGAGAGGCAGAGATCACAACTGATCTGAATATCAGTAACATAGATGGCTGATCTACCCTTGGCTGGAAAATGTTTACACTGAGTTGGGTGAATTCTCAGCACCTCCCAGTTTTTGCTGCTGCAGTACTGCAAAAACAAACTTTGAAGTCTCTCACAGCAATGCCTGGGGATCACTTTGTTATATGGGGAACACCAGCATGTGGAAAGATTATTCCTATGGCAGTTTGCAGTAGGAGAGCAGAGAGACAGATAAATTGTACTACAGAAATACCAGCTCCTTTGGTTGTTCCTGCTCCTCTGGCTGCTCTAACTTGTCTCTGGGACCAGTGTAGTCATGAGTGTAGAAGGAAAAATTGGTGGTCAGAAACATCTGTGCCTACTTCTAAAGAGCGTGGGGGCACCTAGGGATTTGACTTCCTCACGTTTGAAATAAAAACCATAGTGTTGCAGCTTGCCATTGCCAACAATTTCACGGTTCAGGCTAACATGCTACAGGAGCTGTAAATGCTCCTCTACCCTCATCTGCTTCAGCAAAGAAAAAAGTTTTCATCTTCCATGTATCATCAGCTTAAACTTTTAAATTAAATCTGAAGAAAAGAAATGAATAAGTAGGGGTTTGTTCACAAAGGACTGGCCAGAAATTCAAAGCGTGCCAGGCGTTAGAAATAAAGTCATGCTTCTAGATGAAAGATATTTTGTTTTCCAGCTGTGGGCCCAAGAGGGCCAAATGCTAAATGCTCTTGCTTCCTGTTGCCTTCAATGGAATATAAATGTATTCACCGGGACTTGGACCATTCATAAATTGGGTCTGTCATTGTTGAGTCAAGCAGGATTTGGTGTAGGATTTGCAGACAGTTCTTTGTAACCACATGAAATACTCTGCCATTTATTCTGACATACAATTTTATTGCTTTGATCCCAGGCTGAAAAAGGCATTTTGAGCAGTTAGCATGAGACTGACGGTGACGCTCTCCCAAAAGGGGAGATAACACCAACAAGTTCTCCAGTGGCTCTGTGGGCAGTAGAAAACACTAGCCTATTTTCTTCCTAAAATTCTGTGACTTGTGGTGTATTACTATATAATGAAGGTTGTCATTATTGTCATTGCACATGTCTACAACATTCTCCTGTGTTATTATGGCCATGATGCACAGAAAACCATATGCAGTTGCAGAAATCAGGGAAAGGAACTAAAAACATTAGGTGGAATTATAAATGTCTGAATCCCAGGCTTTCATCCAATTGGCCAAATAATTTTATGCAATGCACAGAAACTTAGTTAATCTTAGGACCTTCACCCTTTATCAAATTCAGCAAGAATTAACCAACACATTCACATTTGTTAAGGGAGAGAGGGGAAATATAGACCTGTGAATATAGACCAAAGATCCTTTTCAAACAAAGCTGAACAGCAGCTGGGCTCAGTAGTTGTTTGGTTTTTGTTTATATTCCTGCCTCTAAATTAATGATAAAGTGAACAACGCATCACTCCCACATCACATCCTTCCCCTACAGATGAAGCCACATGCCCATCCACAAACCTCATTTGCCAGGTAAGAAAATGTACTAGAAAAACAGAGTCTCACATTTAAATCCAACCAGCCTACAGTGTTTCTGTGAACCATATTTATTGACTGGCTCATAGAAAGCCTTGCCTGGCCCAGCATCTCGGTGCACATCATCCCTATGGCCGTCCAAAGAGACCTGGCCTTCGCCCTCCATTTCTGCAGCCCAGTGCCATTGTGCCCTTTTACTTTGTTCTGGGAAGAAGACAAACATCAAAGTCTCCCCTGAAATAGATTCAGTCTGCACTTTCTATGTCAACATTAATGCCTCAATGCTCTCCTCCTCCGGAGAAGTGCGCTCTAGAGACTGTCTTGTGGGTGCTTATTTCCTTTTTCGAGATCTGAGCCAAAGCTTAATTCTCTTGATGTGTAGCCATCAAAGGCAGTGAAGATAGACAACTTGCAGTGATGCTGGTAAATAAAAATCTTACAGACTGTTACATGCTGTCTTATTGCTCCATGCACAAGTGTTAAATGGGGTTATATAGAAAAAAAAAGTTAAGCTTGCAACCATTAACTACTAAATAGCTCTGAAGATCAAGATGAAATATTTTCAGTTATATATATTTATTTTATATTAATTTTGTACATATTTATTTCACTTATGAAATAAATTAATCCTAGACCAAAGCTAACATCCTTAAACTAAGTCTTTTTCCATGACCACTCACACTGGTGAAACACGGTGACGTAGATTTTGGCAATGCCCTTTGTACAGACATTTGCAAATGACAGCACTTTTTTGAACACACATCTGCAAGACACAGTGACTTTAGAGTTAGAACTTTTTTTCTATGTGAGGGCTACAAAGTCTGTACTGATGGTGAATCACTACTGTCAATGATGAAAAATGACAAGAGTTTTTCCCCAGTGGAGAGACAGCCGAATATAGTATAATTTTTAAAAAGCCAGCATAGCATTCATAGATCAGAATTACAGAGTATGTAAATGTTCTTTGCAAATCAGTTTGTATATCTCTTTTTGACACTGACAGTCCAGCTGTCCTTGGTGGCAAACCCCAAGGTAAAGTACTCTACTGTACTTGCTCCATTTTTTATACTTTTGATCTAATAATCTCCAACGAAATAACTGGGTAGAAAATATGGCACTACCCTACACTGGAAGGGTTTGGAAACCAACCTCTCTTATTATCAGAAACAGTCCCTTCACTTCATGTTTCAGTCTGGGTGGGTGAGAAACCTGTGCTTGTTCTTTGGCTAAAAGTGCAGACTTCCATTTCTGAAATTCCCATTACAGTTTCCACCAGTTCTGAATGTCCCCATCCCCCAGAAAAAAAACACCTAGTTTGGAGCTGTTCTGTGTTGTTTATACACTCGGTTTAAAATGTTATCAAGTCTTTTTTAACTTTTTGTATGCTTAAAAGCAGATTGTTTCACCACTACTTCCTTATTTCTCCTCCCTTCCTCTTAACTCTTTAATATACAATCTTTTAGACACTTGTGCTCTTCTTCTTCATTTACAGTCTATGAATAAGTTGATCTATCCATCTTCCCAACCAATTGGGAGTATGAAAGCCAAGCAAACCTTCAGGTAGCTTCTCATCAGAAAAGCAAGACGGGGTCGAAGAGGTGACAACAGTTTGGTAGGAGTGGGGTTTTGTCAGGTTTTTACCACTGAGAATCTTACGGTCTTCTCATTCATCCTTCTAATAGTGTTTTATTTTGAGAAGCCAACATCACACATTGATTGGAAACACCAGGATTGCCTGCTATCTGACACCACACAACACTAAAAATGACCTGATCACCTGCTACTTTCCTCAAACCCTATCCTTCACAGTGAGGCATCCATACACATACTGATACGATTTAGTCATACCAGCAATGAAAGGATGTCGCAAGAGATAGCTGAGGTCTCGTGCTCGGGTGAGGAGATGGGGGTAAACTACTCCATGTATGTGCCGTGAGCCTAGTTATGTTAAAAAAGCATTAGGTTAAGGCCAACCTGTCCCATGTTGTCACTCCATGAGCCCAGCTTTCATTTTACTGAAGTCCTTTTCTCTGACCTTCAAGTGGGGAAAACAGCTTCCTAGGTATCTCCCTGTGTAATTGCCCCTCTTAGTAGGTAAATGTAGTCAGTGTAAGCACAGGATCTTTATATTGTTCTTCTCCCATACCAGCCTGGGAGGGGCTGGATATGTAAAGGACCTCAGTAAGAGGTAGAGCAAGTAGATACCTATAGCTCTGTGAGCCAAGGCTCATCATCCTTTTCCAAACAGCCCAGGAAATCAGGCACGTTCGTGCAACAAGAAACATCCTGACTTCACTCCTGCTGTCAGGAGAAAAGGAAGCACTCGCACTTGGCCTGGTGATTTGCAGTGAAGACACCATACCCACCTACCAGATTCACCCTCGTCCACCCCCACAAGTCCCTTATATCCAGACTACTGTGTCTGGAAGAATGCAACAAAAATGCAGGGTTAAGCCAGGTAATTTTTTTTCCTTTCCAGTCTGCTGGGACAGGGTATATGGACAGGATATCTGTTCTCAAGGAGTTTGGCAAAGGAAAAGTTAAAATGTCTGTGGACGTACTGGGAAGACTGGGTTGCTGATTGAGGGGCACTACAGTATGGAATACCTGCCAGGATTTTTGACCTAGAGAAAAGCCATTGGTACTGCCAAAAAAGCAGGAAAGGCAAGTACTTTTACTTGACTGCCATTGAGGCTTACAACAGACGGTGCCAGCAACCCATCCGGGGTGGGACTACGCCCACCAAGGCGGTGATTCAGTTGTATAAGCCAAGGAGACTCTTCTGCAAAAGGGGCACAATCCCAGAAGGTAGAGCAAGGCAAATCTGCATTTGTGGCTCACATTATATATCCAACATCAGGCCTCTGCATGTTCATATGCCTGACCTACTTGTTGGCATTCACCCCAACCTCACACTGAAGGAGAAAAGATTTCTTCACAGGTGGAATTTCCAACATCTGACCTTAATGCTTGCATTGAAAAAAGGCTTTAGGAGCCTGAATACTCTCTTGTCATAACTGTAAGTGCTAAAACTCAAGACAGAGGTCTTCAACTGCTCAGCTTTTGCTAAGGGTGCCCAATATCAAAACTATGAAGCCCAGTCACTAAGTGCTCATAAGCACATATATCCTAATACCCAACTCAGAGTGAAGTCCTGAAATGATCCACAGTTGTGGTGTGGGGAAAGACTGTTCTTGCGCTGTATCACTTTGAGGACCCAGTATACCATAAATAGTCAAAGCACTTATTGGAAACTTACTGAAGTAGATCCTGCATGGGATACAGCCAGAAGAAAGGTGGCAATTCCATGTGACCTTTAATCCTGTGGATGTTTAGAGCACGCTCTATAGACTAGAGATGTTTACCTAATCTGATTGGAACCAACCATTCTTGCAGAAATGCATTAACCATGATGTTAAAGTTATTTATCTATAGCTTATCTTTACTCTTACACCAGAATTCGTTCCAGTTTGCATGGTGCAACTGGGATATAAAGTCCATGGGTGAGAAAAAAAGACTGTAGCGTTTTGTTCAGTACCTGAGAGGAGGAGACATCCAAACTGCAGTTCCTATTTCAATGTAATTTGTATGTTTTAGATGAAGCGACTAATAGAAAATCTTTTTGGTTAGTGGGAGGTGTAGATTCAAATCTCATGACTCTGAAGAGAGAAATAAGTTCCTATCTCCCACATCCCCGTTGAGTGATATTTGGAGAATGTGAACAGTACTGTTGTTGCTGGTTTGGATCCTTCCATTTTTTGTGAGATAAGACTGATGCAAGCACCTCGCTCCAGGAGAAATTTCAGTCCTAATACATAGTTATAGCTAGAGGTCTCCTTGAAACCCTCAGCAAAGTGTCAAAAGCTGCAGCTTTCTCGGGGACCAAGGTGTTTCCTGTTGTCTAGTGTGCTTGCTGCTTGGTGTCCTGGCTTTCTGGGTCTCATTCTAAAATGCCTAATTGTGAGCCAGCGAGGTCTGGGACTTGTCAGCTGGGGCCATGGAGACGCCTGGGCAGGCAGGTGCCTCTGTCTACTTGTGTTTCCACAGCCCGGGGAGTAGAGGAGGTGTGGATGGTGTGTGCTCTAGGCTCTCTCTGTGAACTTGCATTCTGTATTAACTGCCTCTAGGTACTGGTTGCTTTCCTGTGTCTCTGTCTTTTTTTTGTGATGGAGCAAAACTAACCACAATCTCTTTTTACACCCAGTTTCTAAAGAAACTCTTAACTGGTTTTCAGCTGAACTGTAGCTTTCTTGAGCTTGACTAGTAGCAAGAACAAGACATCAGAAATCCAGCGTACAAAGTCATACCCTGTCTTTCGTGATATGAGCTATTCAGTCATTTGAGAACCAGAAAATCCTATTGTACCTTGCAGTTTGTGGAGATTTTTCCCCTTAGGGTATTATTGCATTATTTGGGCAGAAAAAAACCACTACCTGTAAAGAAATAATTTTTTTTTTGGATAATAGATTGGGGAAGTCTCATTATTTGTGTATCCCAATTTAAGGTACAAGGAAGTGCTCAATTTAGAAAGAAAAATGTCTGAACACAGTTTTGACAAATGCAGTCCCTTGAATATGGCTTGAACTGGACATTCAAAAAGAAGGCACGAGAACTCACTCATTCAAGAGCTTTCTGTCGTAACTTTTGAATGATTTCATCAAGCTTACTTCATTGTTTTAAGAGGTCACTGAAAGGTTTGCAGAGATTATGGCATAAGAGATCTTGATGCTTTGTCTGGAAAAAATGTAGTTAATGAACCATGAGAACAAGTCCACTGATTCCAGTAAATTAATGTTAATTAATTGGATCGATACATTCTGTAAAAATGGATGCAGAACATATCTAACTTCTGGAAGCATTCTAAAAAAGAATGGAAAATCTTCTAAACAAATGGGTATCCCATTACAGCGACAGTTTTCACCTTAGAGTAAGCATGCAAGTATGTTTTTTACAGGTTGCTTCTTCAGTTAAATAAAAGCAGGTGCTACGTTGGCAATTTCAAACGCCGCTTGTTCTCCTTTTAACTCTTGGAGCATTTACAAAGCAAGACACTAATATTTCTTAAACCATCATCAGTGAGGTAGCTGAGCAGTGCAAATATATTAGTATTATAAAAAAAAGAAGAAAATTAAACCAGAGTAGGGAAGTGACTTTTTTTAAAGGCAAGTGAGAGAGAGAGCACTGGAATTGAAGACGATCTGATTATCACCCTCAAGGGCACACCTACAGTCTTGTCAACTCTCGGAAAAGTCACGCTTCCTAGTCATCTATCTCTTGTTATTGCAAGGAGACTTCTTCACAAAAAGATACAAAGAAGTTGATAGCATTTTCATCTCCTTAATGACATGGCTTCCTGCAGGAGTCATAATGAGGAAGCTCGTTGTGGGTGTTGTCCTCAGCACACTTCATCCCAGCACTTTCGAAGTGCTCTTGGAGTGCCAGAGCCATCCTTTTACACAGGCATGTTCAACAAGGTGGATCCTTACTCTAATCTAGAAAGCCAGAGTGTTTTGGCTATCATGCCATTGCAGAGAGGTCACTGACATACTGATCTCCTGGTCAAAGTATCATTGCTACTTTTTCATTGACAGTTTTGGCAGCAGGAGACAAGCTTGCTTTTGCTTTTGCAGAAAGGAGCATTGAAACCTGTCAGGAACGCTCCTGCTAAGGACTGATTCCTCAAAAATACTGGATGCCTAATTCCTTTTGAGGACTTAGACCAAAATTAGCATCTTTCCCCAATATGTTTTGCTGCAGGTGCTTAAAGAAACAAGAAAAAAAAGGGCAATAACTGAGGCAAACAAAAGGCAGACATTTAATTTAATGTGAACTAGTTAGTTGTCACTCTTTGCTTCTATCAGATTATGAATTTGAGTATAGCAAGTAAGAGCAAAGCAAGAATGAAGTATGATCCTATTATTCATGAAGGCTGCAAAAATTATTATTACATCTATAATTAAAATACAAATGGCAATTGCAAAAAGTTGGCATGTGATGTGACCTAAAAATAGGAGACTAATATAAACACATGTTCAGCCTAAAAGACTAGTCTGTCTTGTGATTAGTGTGACCATTTCAAAATATTTCCTGTTGTGATTGTATAACCTTTAAAAAGAAAGGATAGGTTTTAGCTGATGGATTGCTAGGTGTCTTCTCTTTCTGCTAGTCTTGCTAAAAAAAAAACCAAAACACATAGATTTCTTTTACATTAAAGAAACAAGTAAACAAAACAAAATAACAAGCCTCATTTTTTTTTGTGTAGGGTAGTTTATAACATGATGTAACAGAATGCTCTAAAAACTATCAACTACCAGTCTATGCCTGCAAGCACAAGTAACTTTTATGTGTAGTTTATACTGCATCTTAGAAGTAACTTCTATAGAGATGGTGTGGGAGTGGTGGGAGGTTTGAACTGAGGAAACCACTTTTGAAATTTGGTTTTTTTTGTGTGTGTATATAATTTTTTTTTTAAAGCATTTCAGAGAATTGAAAGAGGAACCTGCACTGTGCAGCTAGTCCTAACTTGTACGAAACTTTCCCCACATCATGTGATAAAACGTCTTTTATCAGTGCACTCTTATCTTTGGTATCTGAGATGTTAGAGCACTATGCCTTTGCTCACCTGCATGGCTGGATGGATGGTGCTAGAAGGGGTTGTGAGAATTTATTTTGCCTTTCCAGGCTTTTTTGTGAAAATGTAATGCAAAACCTTTACCAAACCCCAGTCCTCACAAACTCTGCTTTTCTTCCTCTCTCCCTCTCTGTATATGTGTATGACAATGTGGCAAAGCGAGACAGAGAAACACACACAGAAAAAGAAAGGATACTAAAGCTGCTCTCATGGAATCTACATTGCCTTTATGTTTTTATAAAAGACTTGCTGAGATGTTAAAATAGAAAGGACTTGGACCTGTTTCCTTCAGTTCCCTGAATGAGTTTCAAAACACTGTCTTTTTCCATCATTTGCTTGACGAACCACATTTTTAATGCCCTTGTCGGCTGTAATGCTAAGTGACTACCACAAGCATTGGTGACTCCATTGGGCACCATTGGGCTGAGCACCAGGGAGAGCATAGGCTTGGCAGGTCTGTGGGAAAACCCTGAGATGTCCCCAAGACCTTGAACTTCCCATGAGCAAGCATGAGCCATAGGTCCCAAAACAGAGCTGGGAACTAAGTAGTAGCAAACATTAAATGACCTCCGCTACTCTCAAAATGAGAAGCGAAAACGTAGTTGGTGCTGATCTTCCTTCAGAAGAAGGGAGGGGGTTGGGGGGCAGGTTGTGGTTTCAAAAACACCATCCCATCCCTACTCCCAAGAAGCTGAGGGCATCCTTGGGGTTTCAGAAGAGAAGGTGGCTCTTGTGGGGCCTGCGACCACATTTCAGCCTCTGCCAAAGCATCAGGTACCTCCCAGTGAAGGAGCTCCCAGCGGCAATTCTCCCTCGAGGTCTATAGCACTACAAGAGAGTGAAAAAGGGAACCAAAACCTTTCGGTAGGGAAGCCCTCACGAGAGCCCAGGTTTCAAGCTTGCCATTTTCTCATCAAATATTTCCATGTATTATGCATTTCTTCAGGGCCAACAAGTTGTATTTTTAATTTACGTCAGTGCTAATAGATTAATCAGCTCCAGGGAAAGCTTTTGGTCACTGGAACGTGTTTCTCTTGCACCGCTAGCTCACAAGCAGGCTCCCTGGGGCAGATTCGGTTTGTGCTAGCTGACTTCTCCCCGCCAGCTCCCAGGCACGGTTCAGCAGCCAGGACCACTGTGAGTAGGCAAGCTGCATGTCGTCGCCCGGCTGCAGAAGCCTGGTGGTGTGGGCAGAGGCTGTCCCTGGCCAGCCGACCTCCACAGCAGAGAACGGCCCCAAGTGCATGTGGTTTATTAGTACCAGGCAACACTCGGAGTACCAACTAAGGGCCTTCTCTATCTTCAGTCAGAGCAACTGCTCTTCTGGAGACAGGATAAAGTGTTTTTAAAAAGAAAAGGGATTCTTCAGCGATATTGGAATTTCCTATGGTATTTCTCCAAGACCTAATTCTGTAGCTGTGTAGCAAAAGGCCAGGCTCACCCATAGGCTCCCCTCTCTGCTGGGCTGTGCTGTTATCTGGTGCTGCTTGTGCCAATGGCCCAAAGCAGCGGCTGGGACAACCTGGTGCCTATCTTCCAGCTGAGCACTTTAAGGATCCAGAAAAAAAAAGCAAAGGAGAAGCTCCTTAGACATATCCACTAAACACAGGTAGGGTCAAACCTCACACACAGAGATGCAATATTATTTTTTTAATTAAGCAGCTGAAGTTGTAGAAGTTTATTTGCAATAGGCTACAGGCCAAAGCTCTCGGGTGGCCTGATGGGGAACAGGAGACCCCAGACCCCAGGAGATCCCTGCTGCGGAGGCTCCGGGTAACACAGGCCTGAGTCAAGAGCTGCTTCTCCTCGTCTTGCGAGGAGCTCCCCTCTGGGTCTTGAACGGGTGGTTTCCACGAGGAGTCAAACACTTGTGGAGCCTGAACACACACCTCACAGCTCGGCACATTTACCCGGTTTGTTTTGCCATACTTGAAGGGTTTTGCTATTTCCATATTCTTTGCTCTCACAGTTGTTTTTCCACTCCAAGCACATCGCTGCCACATTTACTATCCTTGTTACATGATCGGTGATACAGTCCTGCAGTTACAGCCTTCAGCCCAATTCTGTCTCATTTGTTGATGCAGCTGAATTGTTTACTGGATGTGACACAAAGCTTCCTGTAATACGATAGTACCGATCCTTCAGTGACACGGCCTGTTTTGGCAGGGCTATATCAGCATGTGCCCTGGCTGTACCATTTCTAACACTTACTTTCTTTATCAGACTTCTCAGATGCCTAAATTAGGTCAGTTTCCCAGCCGAAAACCAGGACAATCAGCCTCAGCATTTTTACGCATTTTACATATCTATAGAGACACAAATATCTGGGTTTTTTTTTTTCTGGCTGACTCTTTTATGTGATCTGCTTCATACACGTCACATGTAGAAACTGTTTGTCTGGTTCCTTCCTGGACTTTATTAATAGCTTTTCCTGTCCTTTTTTCTAAGAATACAGAGGATTTAATAACATTCCCACCCGTAAGTATGTGTCATCCTGAACTATATGCTTTTCTGTGCCAGTTGGCTTTCTCTAGTCTTTAGTTTAAAAACTATAACCTTAACTTTTAATAACAGAAGCCCTTCCCTGTTTTGGTCTAGGTCAAACCATATTTTCCTGAATAGGAGCCATCTGCACCAAACATTTCCTTTATTCTTAGTACATTTGCATCATTTTCCTATGTACCTATTTTCAAGTTTCACACTGAAGCTGCAGGAATGCAGTAATATTTCAGAGCATGTCACTTAGAGGTCTTTAGGGCTCCTAACAACCCAAATTTTGCCTCCAAAGAAGTGTCTCCTACTGCTCTGTCGTTATTAGTATCTTATCAGTGCATAATTGTACCAGTCTTCAAAACTACTTTAGAGTTCGTCTTTACGTATCCCATGAGTTTCACAGTCTTCATCTCCAATGGGCAGTTTTCACACAGACTGAAATATCTATAATGCCCATAATCAGCTCCCCAAGGGCTTATTTCTTTTCTTTCTTTCTTTTCTTTCAGCGTATTTTTTTCTGCAGGATTATTGCATTTGCTTTACTGTGTTACTAGGTTTTAGCAGAACAGGAGGAGTTTAATTTCCTTTTCCTTTTAAAGTACTTGGGATGAAGGGAAGAGCACTTGTTTTGTCATTTTCAAGTGCCAGAGGATAAGAATATTGTGTTTTCTTTTCCCACACCTGAATTTGCACCACAGTCAAGTTCCTCTCTGTCCTGTAGACTCATTTTGAGAGCTCATGCCACCCAGGGGGCCCCCTTTGTGCTCTGACAAAGCCATATATTTCGCTTGAGGTTAGATCCCAGCTTCAGCTAGACCTCAGCTAAACCTCAACAGTTTGATCCACAGCCAGGAAATGATTTAATTAGGGGCAATTAATTAGCTGTCACAGTGTGTGGCACCTCACTGAAGACTGAGTCACACCAGACCTTATGTATATAGCTATGTCTGGAATCAGCTAAAGCTTGCATTTACATTTGTGTATTTGTTTTATGAGAAAACATTAAAAGTTCTAAGTTCTCCAGTCTGGGAGTGAAGCTAAGCAAATTTTAAAAAACTAATGCAGTTTTGTATATTTGTCCTTGTCACTGTGTTTCACAGACTTAGTATACTTTTCCAGGTGGTTGAGTTTTAGGTGCCACCTTATAAGAAAATTCTCTTTAAGACTGGCTGAGCTCTGGAGCCCACATTTTTCTCTATAGTGTTTTGGACCTAGTGAAACTGAAAATGTAAATGTTGTCTGAGCACTTTTTACATTAGGACTTGGAGCTCCTTTACAGTAGGATTGCTTTCCTTTCATGTAAAGGTTTATCCTACTAACACTTAATGTCTGAATAGCTGAAATTTCCCTTGTAGTCATGAAAAAAAGCTTTAAAACAGAAGAATGTTATCAATCGTAGCTATACTATGAAACAAGCAAATAATATCATATATTACTATATATAATCATATGATATAATATAAGATATATAGTATTGTGCACATATATATTTACACACACACACACATATATATGATGAATCAGTAACGCAGGCTAAAACATCATCCGATGAAAAAGAGGGAAATTCTAGTACTTGGGGTGTTGGTTATGGGTTTTATAGGTATTTCAGTTTGTGGTACCAGTGAAAAATATTTATAGCATACATATATCATCATAAATGATGTTTAATATATAATATTTAATATACAATATTATGTCAGTATATTATCCTAATAATATCTCATACATAATATTCATTTTACAAGTTGGATAAATAAGAATGATTATGTGTCCTCATGATGGCTTCCCACCTCTCCCTTACTTTGCTGGTGTACCCTGTCCTGAGGGCTGCTTGCATCAGAATCACGCTAAGGCTGCTCTCGCCTCGTACCGGCCTGTGCTGCTTTCATGTGGTCACCCTTTAAAATTTCTCAGCTATGTTTATTTACCTTAAGCACGTGGGCAAGCAGACAACTCATGGCAGAGACAAAGCAGGGCATAAGGTGGTAGTATATTGGCTGTAGTATAGTATGTCCTATGGTATAGTAATGAATACACCTTCTCACATGGTAATCAGGAGCTGCTTTGCAAAACTCTATCCCAGAAGGGTAAGCAATCTCCTCTGTCTGTATGAGTGATATCAAATACATAGAGTGTCTGATAAGATACGGACTCACACATTTGCATACTTTGCAAGAATGCGTTTGCTTGCCCATACATTTAAAAATAGCAGACCACAGATGTAGTATGTAGTAGAAGAGATTGAGAGATACACACTTTTTACAAATGCTCTGTTAAGTTGGAGCTAAATGCCAAGGTCTTAAAAATTATAGTTAAGACACTAATTTTTAGTGTACAGGTCAATAAATAACACCCTTCAAAGCACAGCATCTTCACTTTCATTATTTTTTCTGAAGATGGAGAGATTTCAGTAATGATTTGCAGAGCAGTGATTATTCAGATATCTCAGGGCATTTTGCTAGCAATAAAGAGGAACTCA
The DNA here is from genome assembly GCA_013398915.1 of Dromas ardeola. Taxonomy (NCBI): domain Eukaryota; kingdom Metazoa; phylum Chordata; class Aves; order Charadriiformes; family Dromadidae; genus Dromas; species Dromas ardeola. Next base: position 634,654 of record VYZM01005191.1, read on the forward strand.
AGTAAAGCCAATAACAAGCTGTTGCAATGTATTGTCTGTTGATAAGAGCAGAGACTAGTTCCCCCACCAAAACAGCTGCCGAACACGTTTGACTTCTGCCTGTGATTATTTCATAGGTAACATTCACATAATAAAATATCAGCATATATCTTGACTATAATTAGGGCACTTACTTACTTCTCAATGCAGAAAGGGTACATTAGACAAGGAAAGATGCCAATTTTCATCTTATTTATGCATCTAAGTTACCTAGGTGCAGTGAGGACTTAAGAGGAAGACTAAAGCCTGAATACAAGGCACTTGCAGTTTGGTTCAGCTGAAGAGCTGAACTTTGGCCTACTGTCTCACCTGCACTCGAGGACTTTCAGAATAATGAAACAATAGCAGATGTGGTTTCAGGGTGCTATTCCTGTTGTATCTCTTTGTATTAGTGTGATAGCTTAAGTAGTCACAAAGAAACTGAATGAGATGAAGCTTTTGTTAGAAATCTGTTTCTTTTTTTCCCATTTTATAATCTTCACTTCTTATATGTTACCTGTCATAACTCTCACTGGTATCAAATTGCCAAGTTGAAGAGAAGTCAGGAAAAAAAGTTTTAAGTGTTCAGTCAGGGAAAAAATAATAATTACGTTGGCTCTTTCTTTTTCCTTTGTGTGCGTGTATAACACTGCTTTTAAAACTAGGTCATACAGTATATCTGCTCCTGTAGTTAGTTAGCTCTTTCTGAGGTTTCTGTTACCTGTGCACTGTGCCTTTGGGTACATCTGCTCAGCATCGTTCAGGCACGTGTGAATTTATACTGTGCCCTGTGCCCACCACAAGCAGCAGAGCTACAATTATTAGTGCTCAACATAAGCCGTGAGCTTTTGCAGAGAAGCCAACTTTCAGTTCTTTCAGCATGTGAACGAGTTTGCATGAGCTCAGACAGGGTGAGCTGGCTTCTACCTACGGAGCAAAGAGCTCTGAGGTGCACACAGCACACAGAGCTGCTTCAAACTTCACTGGGAGTTGCTTGAATACCCGACCTGCAGGACTGGTCCCAAGATAAACGAACCCTGGCCATGCCATCTGAGCTCTGTAGCAGTACTGCATGTTGCTCCTCTGAAGACAGATGGAAGTGCTACATTGCTGTCCTAGTGAAACATGCCCTGATCATGATATGACTATAATTAAAGGCAGAATCAGCCAGGGTACCCCATGATTGTAGCTTGAATACTAATTGATTGCTGATGGCAGCGTTGAAAAAATGAGGAAACTTTCTCTAGCAGAGAATCACAACCACTTCTAAGACCATATACATGGGCAACAGAACGTCACTCGGGAAAAATGCAGGTATATATAGTTCAGTAGTACAGATACGATTCAAGGCTCGCGCTCAGAGCTGTGACAACAAGCAGTAAGAGAAACTGTGCAAAGGAAAGAGTTGTGACAGTGCAAGAACTCTCATGGAGATCACCTGAGGTGAGCCCCAACCACTCCTCCCTTCAGGCAAGGCTGGGAAGCATTGTCCAAAGTGCTCAGGAACTAGGAGACAACCACAGAGCTGACACGTTTCCCACTGCCTTGGGTAGCACATATCGCTGCCTACTGGCTCTTCGTCAGCCCAGGCACTCTTCTGCTGAAACACATGCGGCCACCTATTTTCAGTGGGTGTTGACAGAGGGTCCAGGAAAATAAGTGGACACAATATCAGTTCCAGACATGCAAAAGTGCTTCCAGCAGCCCATTTTTTGTATCAAAGCCTTCTAGTAAGAGGCACAGTTTGACAGGAAGCAAGGCTCATTCTTTCTGTACGTCTAGCTCTTGCCCTTTCAGATATACGTGTATGCCCTGAGAATCGGATATACAAGAAAGCTGACAAGTGTGTGTCAGTTTAGCTCCTACAGAGCCCCTGGTCTCATGTGTTTTTCAGTGAAGACTGTTTTCACGAGTGCTGATGTGAGAATCACTTCTAACTGATGTGTAAGCCAGGAGAATGCCCAGTCTGCCAGGAGTTTGCCACCAGTACATTGCAGAAGGCATCTGGGGAGACAGAAGAGCAGTCAGTCCTGTAGGTGGACTGTCAATAAAGGCTAAATGAGATGTGCCAAGCAAGTGCAGCAGCAGGACCAACAGAAGATAAAATATTTTTTATTCTGAGTCCAAGCTGTGGCACCTTTGCTACACAAACAGGTTTACAACCATGTAAAACTGACTGGAGGTTTTGACACACAGGTGGAGGAAGACAGGTACAGGTAAAATCATGCATTTGGTCCTATTCTGTGCCAACTCATTTTCACATGGAAGCTGGCCTGGTCATTTTAAAGTGGCAGCTGAGGAGTCCAAGTGTGAAAGGGGACAATTATGTTTTAGTGGAGTAGTTCAGATTTTGACAGAATCCAGGCAATTACAAGCCTCCAGGAAACCAGGATCTGAATCAACGGGATGTTTAAAATGGGCTGGATTCAGCTTCAAACACCTGCATTTACAATGGAAGTGACCATACATGAGCCTGTTACAGTCACTGGAGGACTGCCCAGTGCAGTCAGTGGCATCCACACTTTCCAACGCACCCTAAAACAGACACTTAGATTTCTACGGATGCTAAATCCAAGGCTGTAGCAAAGACCAGGCAAGAAAGGTGTCAGCAAATCCTGCTACTTAATGATACTGCTCTGGAAAAAGAGTAGCGTATTTGTATAGATCTTACTTACCAAGAGGAATAATAATTCAGCCTGTATTTAAAAGTCACCAGTTGTTATGGATCCAGCATGGGCTTTCTGGGGACATACATATTTATCTAGGAGGCAGTAAAAGGTTTTGTACATACTGAGACCTGCTAGTGGAAGTAGTGGAAGAAGGCCTATCTGAAGACGGCCTACATGCACTCCTAACAATACTGTTTCCAGTTTCTGGCCCCAGTATGTTACATGAATTAGGTTACATTACCCTACATTCTTTGCACAAAACATTTTTTAAATACTGTGTCAAATTATCCTTTCAGCTACACCTGCAAATCTTGGTTGACTGTCCTCTTTATGGACTCCGTGTTAAATCAATCAACGGCTACAGACTGTCATATCCTTAGTGCAAGTGCAATAAAAAGCAATGTGTGAGCTTTTTTGCCTTTTTTTCTTTTTTAATCTCTAAAGATAATCTTTAAAAACACGTACGCAGCTCTACCTCAATTCCTTTGTGGACTGAACAGGAGAGGAAACATTCAGAAAGAGTTTCACAGAAAAGAGAGATGATAAGATCAAAAGTACAGATTTCAAATAGAATATATGTATATGTTTGCTCAAAAATTCCAATCAGACCATGCAGATTCAATATAAGACCATCAAGATTTCTGAAGATTGAGGGATTCCCTGTTGGGGATCTGTCATATTGTTCACCACAAACACCTTGTGCCAACAAACTGTTACTTCTTTTCCTGGCATTTTAGGTCAGAAGGGAAATGATAGATTACACTTTTTCCTCTGACTTTCACAACAGCTATGTGAGGCAATTACTTGTAGTAGGAAATAACTGCAGACCGGAACTCATTGTCTGTCAATCCTGAACATAGATAATATTTGAAAGATTTAAAGTTATAAAGGAAATCAGCTCATGTGTTATTTAAATTTAGACTTGATCGGGCACTTTCTGTGGTCAAAGTTCTACAAAAACATAAATCTTCACCATCTTGCCATAACTCAAGGGCAAGCTACCTGCAGGAGGGCCCTCTGGCACAGGGCTCCACACTACCCAGGATGTCTGCCAGAATGATTAAAAGGAGCTTTGCAAGCTGGTTGTCCATGGCCATGCACCACCTGACAAAAAACTGTGGTCTAATGAGTTCAAGGTTCCCCGCCAGGCGTCAGCAATATTTCAGTAACTGCTTGCACGCACGCTCTTCCTCCATGATACGTGCAAGACAGCATTATTTCACCAAGAGGCAAGTTACCTTGTGCTGTTGGGAAACAAGAGCACGCACATGGGCAGTGACCACAGAAGAGTGTAAGCCCTACAGAGTTAATTCCTGGGCTGTTATTTTGAATTCTTAAAAGGGGTTGTTCTAGTTTTGCTAATCCTTTTAAAAATATCAGACTCGGAAAAAAATAAAGTCTGCCTATGTAGGAAAGACCAACATATATATAATAGTGTAGCTATTAGCCCATAAACTGGAACCTCTTTAAATCCAGTTGAGGATGCTGACTCTGACTGAAATTTAAACCAGCCTAGAAAATCTATCCGTGGAGTTACACAAGTTGGGTTACAATTGACCTAAGGTTTTGCTCACAGAATTTTTAAAAGCTGAGTATCTTGCACACCAATAAAGAAAAGTGTAAACTGCTTCATTTTGTATGCTAACTAGCACGTAAAGTCATAGAATCACAGTTTAGATGAAGAGAGGTTTTTGTCAATACTGGCCCACAGCCTTACTATTTCCATAAACCTGACTACTGCAGAAATGAGCTTTTTAAAGACCACATTGACTTAGTTTCACTCTGAATGGGATTATTGACACAGATGATAGTGGCTGTGTTTATGCAGACCTTATCTAAATGAGGATGAACGTTGCCAACACCAGGACAGAATCCTGACTTTGCTAATTTATGGTTAGCAAAGATGAAGGTTCAGGTGAACTAAGATTCAACTATAAGCAAAACTGCATAGTCCAGGGCAGACACAGGAAATGTAAAGGTAGCTATTTACAGCTAATTTTACTACTTAGCTAGTTCTGAAGAATCAGTACAGTATTTCCTTTTGATGTTTCCTTGTCTCTCACCTGTATATTTATACTTCACACTTTGTAAGACTTCTTTGGTTCAATCTGGGAAACTCCCAATTGCACTCTCTCAGGCTGGAGAAGGGAAACATTCTCTAATAGGCAGAAATGATAGGATTATTTTTATTCACTTCTGAATAAAGCTGCTTTTGTCTAGATTGATACAGCAAACAAGCTCAACAGACATGTACCCCTCCACCACACTACAGCTGGTAATGCTTCTACATTTTCTTACTGAAAAAATACAGAGTTTTTTTCCCTTTCAATATGAAATCCTTGTGGAGAGAAGACACTCTTCTTTTACCTTGCCCTAACTTTTTGAGGTCAGAGGTATAACCACCATAGGGTTTACTTTGACTAGGTATACTGAGATAAAGACTGAAGTTTGTCTCCGCAAGAGTTTTTGGTTAACATAGTGATTATAATATAACCCTTTCATTGTAAAATCTACACCATCTTTTGCAGTGAAGGCATGCATATGGTTTTCTTACGTCCTTTATTTGAATAATCTGTGGTGGAAAATAAGAAATAAAGAACAGTTTTATTTTTCTAAAGCTTAATGACATAGAAGGTCAGGAACATTGCAGCTAGTTAGATGTTTTCAGAGTTGTTTTGTTTGCTCAGAAGTACTTGTACAGAAATCTCATTTCCCAAATGTGTTTATTCTTAAAAGAAGATAAGCTAAAGCCTAGTGTGAAATAGTGCCTTTGTGATAACATAACTACAGGCTCAGCAACAGTTTCTGATCTTTGCAGTAATGATACTCAGAACAAAACAACAGAAACAAACAAAAAAAAAGAAATCAGCAAAAAGAATAGGGAAGGCCCAATACAAAGAAGTTTCTTAGAAGACTTAAGTTCAGCTCTTTCTTGAGTGAACCAAACCCTTGGCTTTAGAGATGTAGAGATGTAACCTTACAAGCTAAAATTTGCATGAAAGTTTATTGCAAGGGTGAGAAAGAACCATCCAGACAAAACCTGCAACTTCTTTCGGTAAAGCCCATGATCAGTTTAAGGAACACGCAGTCAGAGATGCACTCATTTACATTCCTCAGTTTGGTGAACCTGAACATTTGCAGAAGTGTTTCTCTGAATTGCATCAATGATGCTTTAGGAGCAATAACCGACACGCGCTACAAAAGGGCACTTTTTCTTCTTGTTCCTCTGATAAAACCCCCTACTCTATCTAAATATCAAAGTGTTTGTCACTTTTCCCACAACTGAAGATGACTGGCTCCTGGCTCCTTGCCTTCCTGGATCCTTCTTCACCTCATACTCAGTCTACAATAGAAATTAAATGTCTGCTTTCTGTGCTTGTCTAACATTCTTTCATCTCACTAGCAATTCAGACTCTCCAGGAGGGGTTGAATCCCCAGCAGGAACACTGCACACTGAGGATCCTTAAGTTTTCAGCAATTTAACTACACTTAGGTAAATATAAACTATCCTAACCCTTTAACTCTTGTTACTGCTTTGTAATAGTATTAAATTGAGGAAGTAAAAAAATAATTAAAAAAAAAATTTTCAAAAAATGCAATCTTTTGGGAAAAAGTACATTCTTCAGACACATTTACGTTGATTAAAAACTGTTAATATGACTTCTCTAAGTGCTTACAATAAAATCTGTGCTTCCATTTTGCTTCATTCTGAATCGGTTTGCAATTGAGTTGAAATTGCATTTCAGTTTGGTTTTCCTGTAATCTGAAATATGCCATCCTACATTCTTCAGCTGGAAGGGTGTCTTTCCAAAAGTGTAACAACATCAAAGAATTTATGAAATAAGACATTTTTATTTTACACAATAGTGCTTTGACAGGTAGTGAACCAAAAATTATGAACCAGAATAGGTTCTGGAAGGCTTTCGGCTGCATGACATGTTTTGAGATTTATTTTTCCACCTCAAATCACAAAACAAATCACAAAACTTTTTATAAAATGGTAGTTCTGGTTTTCATTTGGCTCACAGACTTCTCAGTCTTTTTCCCAGGTGCACTTGACACTGACAACAGGAAGAGAATAGATGTAAGTGAGGAAACACATCAGTTTTATTTAGTAGTCCCCTAAAAAGAAAGTAGACGCATCTCTATTGCTACTCTTTCATGGCCAAGAAATAACACAATCCTCTTCTGATTTTTTTACTGTTTTTTGACTTTCAGTATACCCTTTAATGTTTCATTTGTCATCTTTTGTCAATTGAAGGGGAGAAATCACCATTCCTGTCAAAAAGGCACTAAGCAGATGTCACCTTCGCTTATGGTTACAGCTCGGATGAAAACCTGGCGTTACTCAATTTCCAAATGAGCTTTCTGTGCAGAGTGCCATGAGCCAGTGAGTACAAAGTGAAGCAAAAATACCCTGCCTGGATTTAGGGAGGGTTACTTCATGGCTGTAGGTGCTCTTAGTACCTAATATAAAACTAAAATATATCTATCCACTAAATATTTCAGAAATGAGGCAAGCAGAAAAGCTTAACTTTTCTCTTTCTGTGTCAGATGCTTGAGAACTGACGTAAATGACAATAAGACTGGATCTTCTCACTTGAAGAATACTTACTGTGTTTTTGTTTCTGTCTACCTGTATGTCCATCTGTCTGTTGTAAATTAAATATAGCTCTCCCCAAAACAAAGCAAAAACCATGTCTTTCTAACGGGGATATTTATGTAACAGAACTATATTTTTACAGATTATGCATATGAAACCTTAGCTGAGGGTTGATGTTTTTAAATTATCCTGCAATAAAGTTTCTCATGCAGAGAATTCATGCAAGCTCCACTGATTTGAATTGTGTTGGAAACCTGAAATTGAAAGGAAGTAACTCATAAAATCTAAGGGGAATCTAATTCTAATCCTCATAAAGATTACTTTCTCGTTTGGTTTATGACATTTTCAAGTTAAACCACAAGAGACAGAGACTGTGGTTGCAGTGGGGGAAGGACATAAAGTTAACCTGAACAAGATGAAAATATAAATACAGCATTAACTAAACCCAAGTAGATGCAATAATGGGAGAGGTAAAGTACGTTGTAATTCTACATTGTGGTTCCAGCAGCTTAACCTGGGCATCTAAAAAGCAAAGCATCGCAAATAAGGGTGACTCAGAACAGGAATTTCTGCTGGCCCAGGCTTTTCTGAAGAAGGAATTCAGGATTAGAGCCTCAGAAGGATTTTTCAAAACAAAAGGCAAAATTGGAAGGAGGATTTTCTGTACCCTACATTTCCCCAAGAGGATATTTGCCCTTGAGAATGACTTGCAACAACAGTCCTGTGTCCTTTGCATGCCGCCTCCTCCCCTGCAGAAGACACTAGGGAACCATCGCATCAATTCTTCTTTTGCTCCTTGTGATGGACATCTTCCTATTTGAAAACCGTGCCAAGGGGACCTACCCTTTTTTGGAGAGCTCTTGTAGGCACTTAACCACAAAGTCTGGTGCCTTTCAACCCCTATTCAAGAGGTGCCTAAATTTAGGAGGCACTTATCTTTTTCTGAAGGTAGTGTTCCACAAGTGCGTAAGATTTGCCAGTAGCCAGGCCACGAATCCTGACACTGTTTTGCATACTGCAGCATCTATGTGTGCATATTTTTTTATCAGCTTCTTATCAGGATGTGCTCTCAGAAAAAGCAAGTTTAGAAGAAATATATGTTTGTGGTTAGCCCTAACACCAAACCAAATGTAAGAGGTATTCAATAGCTTTATGGCCAGTGTGACAGATTTAACGGAAATTTTCACCTATACTCTTACCTCCCAAGTACACACAATTTCTATAGGAACAGTATCTAGGGGTGAGATTCCTTGGCGTGTGAGAGCAAATATCTTTCACTTGCAAAGGCTTATTATTAGAGGACTGTAGATACTTTGATATAGATAGAAATTTTCTATTTGTTTTGGGAAGTTTAGGGTTACTAGGCATAAAGGGGTGCCACTTGAGAAGGATTTTTGAGGCAATGGAGCTCATGAATAGGTATTTATTGTGGCAAGTCATAGACAGAAGAGTTGAAATAGCATTTAGGGACATGGTTTAGTGATGGTTTTTGTCAGTGTTAGGTTGATGGTTGGACTAAATGATCTGAAAAGTCCCTTCCAACCTACGCGATTCTATGATTCTGTGATTTTTTCCCAAGAGCTTTGTGTCAGTGAGCGCTTTATCAAGTTCCTCTGAAAACTGAAGAGTTAGTTTCATTCCTGATATAGCTCCACTGGGAAGAAAAGAATTTCATCTGCAATGAATTTGGCTTAATGGGATTTTTGCAGTTGTGATCATGTGATGTGCTCATTACGTGGAACATGTTTGCTCTGTGTCATGTGCATGATGTATTAGGAACACATCTCTGACTTATCTGCAACTCCTATTTTCTTGTACCTTTTTCTGGGCTTCCAACAGCTCAGCTAGAAGCTCCTGAAAGACTGGCAACATTAGTTAATTATCACGTGTTTGATACTGCCTCTCACTACTTCTGAATATTTTTAGCTGACATTTGAAACACTATGTCAAATTGACCAGAACAAGAAACAACAGAAATAAGCCCCGACTGAGCTTCTTGCTGCTGCAGTTGTGCTTTTTCTGGACCTCCACTCAGTTTATTTTGAGAGTTGAGTATCTCTCTACTGCACTACAGCCTTCAGCAGAGACTTCACCTTTGCCCGTTCTCAGGAACCATCAACAGTTATTTCGTGAAAGGTCTAGCAAGTTATCCAGTAAGAGCCTCTGTCAGAAATCACAGTTTCTATCAGAATGGCTGCTTCCAGCTAGAGTTAGTTAGCACTGAGGGCTGACGTGTCTGAAGAACTGACCTGTTACACTGCTCATGGGCTATGGCCACGCAACTAAATTAAAGGTCTTATTTAACTACATCTGAGGTTAGGTGACACCAACTGATTGGCACCTAGGTTTTTTTAATCTAACCACCTACCGCACGTGTGTCTTGCAAAGAGATGCTTGGATTAAACAGTGTATGTGACCAGAGCCCACAAGTAGGAGTGTGTGCCTGAACCCACTCTCTGCCCCTTTTTTATTAAACAGCACAGATGTGCCCAGAGTTATGGGCTGGCTTGGCCTGGCAGCCTTTTCAGGCCCCTATTGCCACTCTTCACAGAACTTACTGTTGCTTTGTCCTCTGCCTTTCTGGTCATTCATTGCCATTTCTTCACTTTTTCGACCCTATTCTTTTATGAAACTGCATCCTTGTACTTGCAGCTTAATGAAAGCAAACATGCATGCCTGTAGTACGTTGAGGCATGAGTTCTTGCTTGCAGCTGCTAAATGCTGCTACGCTGTATAAAAAAAATAAGCTAAACCATGAGCAATTGTGTCTGCCAAGAAAGATCTATATAGGCCAGACAGTGAAAGCATGGTTTTGCTTTGCAGACTGCAAAACTGAAACTAATTTTGCAGAATTACAGGTGATACCAGTAAGACAGCTGCAAAGAGAACATTTTTTAATAACATACATCTTGCAGAAATTGAAACTCAATAGCTTTTCTTTTTGTTAGAAGGAGGCTTGTTACTTCTTTAGCCTGGTCTCTTCAGGCTGTAAACCAGTCCAAGCAACTGCAATCTGTCCCTGGTTCTCGATTATACATGGTGTTTTCCTTACATTCTTTTTATATCATGAATATACCAAGAACAATTGATTGCATGTTCTCCTTTCCCCAGTTGAATAAATAAATAAGTAAATAATTATCCAGCACTTACTTGGAATGGATCACCATTTAGTTGAGAGGAAAAAAAAGTCAGAAAATATTGTGCATTACAAGAAGCAAAGTCATGCCATCTAGAATAGATAGGATGGCTTTAGCTCATGGAGATCCTATGGCATAGTGTTCTCATGCAGACATCAATTTAATTTCTATTTGTGATGTGTGATTTTCTTTATGTACAAAAACGTAAGAGGTGTGGCAGCATATAGACTGCAAAAAGTATCAGAAAGCCATTTGGCAAGGAAAAAGTAGCTGTTTCAAAGCTAGGAAGAAGTGAGACTGGTAAAACATTAACATCATTCGGAGGGAGGAGAGAGTTTTGAGGAGATAATTTGAATGGATTCCGTTCATTCAGAGATAAACTGACAAACTACGTAGGGCTTTTTCTTAGTTTGATTAATAGAAGTGTGTTCTTAAATTCTGTTTTGACATAGTGCTTTTCTCTCTTGACTTTGTCCTCTAGGTTTTTAAGCCAAGTGTTCATGATCCAGCTGGCTCATAGGGATCAACACCCCCCTTGTGAATAATGGTTAAAAACGTATCCCACCTGGATGCTGAAACGCTGACAATGCTGCAGAATAAAGCAATCTCCATCACTCTCCCAGTTGTATATTCACTGGTGGCAATGATCAGTATCCCTGGCAACTTGTTCTCCCTTTGGGTGCTCTGCTGGCACATCAAACCCAAAACACCTTCTGTTATCTTCATGATCAACCTGAGCATCACAGATCTCATGCTGGCCTGCTGCTTTCCCTTCCAAATTTCTTATCACATCCAAAGCAATCACTGGACCTTTGGCAAGACTCTTTGCAGCCTCGTGACCGTGATGTTCTACTCCAACATGTATTCTTCCATACTGACCATGACTTGTATCAGCATTGAGCGGTACATGGGTGTGGTATATCCCATGAAGCTGATCAAGTGGAGAAGAAAAAGATATGCCCTGGCTGCCTGCCTAGGTATGTGGATTTTCTTGCTACTGGCCTTCTACCCACTAGAAAGCACAGATCTGACCTATGAAGTGAAAGAACTCGGGATTATAACCTGTTTTGACGTCCTCAAATGGGATATGCTGCCCAACTTCGCAGCCTGGGTAGCGTTTCTCCTCACACTGTTTGTCGTGCTTTTCCTGATCCCTTTTGTTGTAACGGTTGTATGCTACATTGGCACCATTCGGAAGCTTATTCAGACATCGAACAGATATGGTAACAGGCAGAAGACAAGATCCATATACCTGGCGATGATAGTCCTTCTGGTATTCATCACTTGCTTCGCCCCAAATAACTTTATCCTACTTGTGCATATGATCATCCGCCTGTTTTATGACAGGAGTTTGTACCCTGCCTACAAGCTCACCTTGTGCCTCAGTTGCCTCAACAACTGCATAGATCCCTTCATTTATTATTTTGCTTCCAAGGAATTTTACCAGAAATTCATGCAAGTGTTTCGCCCTAAAGTACTGGTCAGTGACAGTCTGGAAACCAGAAGGGAAAGCTTATTCTCTGGCAGGACCATGTCAGCCAGGTCGATGTCAAGTGGACCTATGGATGGGTTAGAGGGAGTGAAGGTCTATTTGCAAAGGCAGGAAAGTGTTTTTTAGCCTTAGACATCCCCAGAAGAAAGGCACATTTGACATCCATGGGTAGACACAGAAGACATTTCTTTTTGAATGGCTACCCTCAAAATACCTTGCTCCAGTGAGAGAATTCAAGCCATACTTACATTGCGCATAATACTTCAGTATTTTCTGGTAAGAAATGGAAGGGTTAGAGGAACTGAGTTTATTCAAGAAGGCACTGAAGCAAACCCAATATTGATAATTAGGGGTTCGCCTGGAATTATTCCTACTGTATGAAACCAAGGGATAAGTTTAGAAGGAAAATTACTTTCAGTTTGTGTGATCTCAGTGTTTAACCAAAAGTTCGTGATTCTCAGTGAATGTGAAATATTACTGTATATGAATTAAAGCATACACTGAAGTTGGATTTGGGGTAGTTATTTTTCTAAGCAATGTGCTGCATATTTTTGTCTTGTTTTGTTTTGGTTTTTGGTTTTTTTTTTTAAATATATTTCTCTCCTGTTGTATCTCTATAAAAGAATGAGCAAAAATAGCTTGTCATTTTACCATTAATGCATAATGCACAGCTACTGTGAATTCACCACAACACTCACCCAACTGTTTATCAGAACCAAACCACACTAACCTTTGAAAAGGTTAGGTTGACTCATATTATTTATTTCAATTTTATATAGCAAAATATCTCATACAGCGAAAGGGAAGCTAGCACTTACGATGTTTGAGACTACTTCAGCTGCTGAGCGGATTATATTTTCATTTCTTGAAGTTATTAATTACTCAGGACAGTGGGGAACAGTTGATTTAAGAAAACAGATTTTCTCATATTAACCTACTACAATAATAACGCTGCTGCTTCTGTGTGATTGGTATCAACAAGTCGTATTCACCAATTCACTATAGGCTATACGCAGAAGCACCATCCACCTCAGCAGAGAATTTAGCTTTATATAGTGCACGGACAGTGAGTTTATCTTCCTTATGGCAATGGTGTGGCTTATTAACCAGATTTTCAGCTGGATATATGAGAATTCAACCACAGACTGGAGTGATTGTATGCCAGCAGAAACCAGATGAAAACCTGTCCCTATGGCCAGATGTCAGAAACATACTTCTTTCAAGCGGGCAAACAGAACGAAGAAGAAAAATGTACCAAATACCCTGGAAATAGGTTACAGCAGGTTCATTGTGCAGTCCTGTGTTTGGGACTCCTCTCTGAAATATCCTTCTCCAGCTTGTTTGCATATCATGTGTTATGTTTTAATTCTTCTCACATCTCAACAACTGCCTGTGTGCTTGGAAAGATGACTGCTACAGAATCTGTAGCGGGAACAGACAAAGGCAAAGTTTTTCCTGTAGTATTTACAGCTTTTTACCTACCTTCGGCCCTCATTGACAGTGAAGAGACAGAAAACAACCAACAAAGCTAGACAAGTTTCCCCTCACAAGCAAGACAAAGCTATACAGTGACTTTTTGCTGTGCTGTGACTCCATCCAACGCTGAGTAGGAGGCTGTCTTTGACACCGTGGATAGTTGGTTCAGACACCACATGCTATCCTGATTTCTGAGCTCCCGTGCCTAAGTAAAAGACAACACCCAAGGCCCTTAAAATCTGCCTTTTTTTCTTTGTATATGAGATGATTAAAACACAGCTGTCCACCACTAATCACCAGAAATTTCTTCATGGTAGAGGCTGGATAACACAAAATCAGCTGTGACATGTTTGTATGTCCTATCTTCTGATAAAGCATTGTCAGTTATTGGAGCAGGATAAACGTGAGTGAACCTCCTAAAACATTTCAAAAGCCATCTGAAGTGTTTTGTGCTGTTTCACAGTGTTAGTTTTAATTGATCTGCACATTTTCTGCCCACAAGGCCAACCTTAAGTACGTAACCCGTCCAAACCTTCCCATCAACTTGCCTGGAAGCTACCTTGCACTACCAGCCTGTGTGCGGTGAGGTGGGCTTGCTACTTTAAATCACCATCGCCTCACGTGTGCTGAAAGAGAAGAGCCCACTGAACGTGTTCCTGTGTGAGTCTGGGGCTCTGAGCTCCCGTGTCAGCTCTCGCTCATGCTTCAAAATGCCTGCTTGCGCCAGGACCTCCAAAGAAAGAACGGTGGCTCTTCCTAAGCCGTCCCACATCTGTCAGGGAGAAATTCAGTTAGTTTCTTTATGTTTTGCAAATCTGCTTTTTAATTTAGCAGTGTGTTGTTTCACCTTGCTGTTCAAGTCCCTTCACCATCCACTTCCACAGAATTCCACTTTTCTCACCACCAAAACTGTTTTCAGCATTTTGCTCTGGCAGAAACTTTTTTTGGAGGTTATTACAATAAAAATCATTACTTCTCTTAGCTCTAATGCAGATTTTCGCTCTGTTTTATCTTGAACCTGATCCTCAAGCGCTGAAATGTGCCTGAACTGTAACTGACACCAAACAGAGACCAAAGGGCAGAAACTTTGCACTTTGGACACCAACTGCTGTATTTTGAAATATACTGAATTGCTCTTTTTGCAAGAGGGAAAAGATGCTCACAACTGACTGAAAATTTTCTTCTCTCCAGCCTCATGCAGCTCTTCATAGCCCTTCATTCCTCTTCTGACACTGTCTGAAAAGGAATAGGAAGGATGCGTCCTTCAGGTACCTCTTCATGCCATTTTATTAAATAATCTCTAGTTAGCTCAGATTAGGCAAAATTCTCATTTGGGAATCCCAGCAGGATTGTTCCTTGAGAAAAGAATACAGAAATGAACCCAATGATTGAAGTCTTTTGAGTCCGATGGTGTATACTGTGAAGATTTCAAGGTGTTTTTTTAGAGAGGAGGAGGAGAAATCATTAAAGTGACCCAACATACTGTTCTTTGACACTGGAAATGTCCTTCTGGGGAACCATAAGGTGGCAAGACTTCTACCCTCCTTGGTCAGTGAGTGCGAATTGACAAACATGTGTGTGTGTGTATATATATATATATATAAAATATATACACATAAATATATATTGCCATTTGAGATGTTATCAAGAGGTTCATGTCTATATTGCCTTTGGTTTGGGGAATACGGGTCCTGGGCAACGTGCTTACTTGATTGCCTCTATGGTTAATGTGATTTTACTGAGAAGACGTGAATGTATATAGAAGACATGAATATGTTTCATTCTGGGATTTACTGGATTTTGTGGTTTTTGTTTTAATTATTGTTTGGCAATTTAATCCATGAATGTATTTGGATTTTTCTGTATATATAAAAATAAAAAACCCACCATAAAAAAGGCATGATTTAAGATTCTTTCCTTTGTTTGTACCTGCCATATGTGAGAAACTTCCAAGCTTAAAAGAAGGCAGGGAAACAAGTTATGAAATAAAATTAATCCGTTTCCCATTGCTGTTGAGCCTTTTTTAGATTTCTGTATCGTTTTAAGTCTCTTATATTTTCCAAGCATTTTGAAGATTGATTTTTTTTTTTTTATTTTGTGTACCTGTTCAATTTTTTCTTTTTTTTTATGTATGTCTTAGAAGCTGCCACTGGCATCCCCCCTTCACACAAATTTTAAAAGCAGCAATACTTGAATGAGATGTTGGCTAATTTGGAGTCTTTCTCCTTGCCCAACAGGTGTACCAAATACATATATTTTTAAATTTCAATGCATTTCTGAAGGGAGCTGGCAGCCAGGGCCCATCCCACCCCCAGCCAGGTGCAGGGCAGCCGGGGGCACCGGGGCAGACCCAGCCCCGGGCATCGGGCACCTCCCTGGGGATGGGGACGGGCCGAGGCGAGGACGTGGGCCCCTGTGTGGGCCCTGCTCAGGAGGCCCATGGCCAGGCCGGGCAGGGCTGTGNGGCGGGGCGGGGCTGTGGGTAGCTGGAGCCCGGCCCTGCTGCGGCATCGCTGGGGCAGGGGCTGACGGCCATGGGGGGCTGACATGGGGTCTGGGGTCTGGGCCCTGGGCAGGGTGGGGGGAGCCCCAGGGGGGTGGGCAGGGAGAGACAGGGCTGGTGGTGCCTTGATAAACGTTCCCTAGACCGTCTATGCTCCATTTTGGGTTCACAGTCTCTTTGGCCACATCTATGCTGATATATGAGAGGGCCAGAGCTCATCCTAAAGTCACTCAATCATTTTTTTGTCGTTTTCTCCAGTTCAAAGTGTGTAAAATAACATGAAGTCTACACTGAGTGGTGTTTCTCTAAGGAGATGCTTGGGATATACGTTATATACCCGAAGATGTGAATGACAGCGTGAATGAGGGTGAAATTCAGTGTTGGCAAGTGTGAAGTAATGCACATGGGGAAATCCAGTCACAGCTTTGCGTTCAAAATGATGTTGCTCGGCAGTGACCACGATGAATCATAATATATAATTCCATGCATCAGCTCAGCATTCTAGAAATCCATGGTTCACCCACACCTTGTTTACTTTGTGCACTGCTGGTCTCGTCATCACAGATAGGATCTACAAGAACTGGAAAATGTCAAGAGAAGGGCATGTGGGATGATCTATGGTATGAATTTAAAACCTGGAGTTAAATAACATAGGGCTCTTCAGCTCAGAAAAAAAACAATGTAAGGTAGGCAGGAAAGAGGTCTACAAAATCCTCAATGGAGTGCAGCAGCTGATAGGGATGAGTTTCACTGCCTTCGCCCAAGCAAAGACCGGGGAATAACTTACGCAGCTGTAGTGGGTTGACCCTGGCTGGGTGCCAGGTGCCCACCAAGCTGCTCTATCACTCCTCTCCTCAGCTGGACAGGGGAGAGAAAAATATAATGAAAAGCTCATGGGTCGAGATAAGGATAGAGATCATTCACCAGTTGCTGTCACAGGCAAAATAGGCTTGACTTGGCAAAATTAGTTTAATTTGTTACCAATCAAAACTGAGTAGGATAATGAGAAATAAAAACTAAATCTTAAAACACCTTCCCCCCACTCTTCCCTTCTTCCCAGGCTTAACTTCAATCCCAAATTCTCTACCCCCTCCCCCCGAGGGGCGCAGGGGGACAGGGAATGGGGATTGTGGACAGTTCATCACTTGTTGTCTCTGCTGCTCCTTCCTCCTCAGGGGCAGTACTCCTCACACTCTTTCCCAGCTTCAGCATAGGTTTCTCTTTCCATAGGCAACAATTCCTCCCAGGAGCCTGGTCCAGCATGGGCTCTCCACAGGGTCACAGCCTCCTTCAGGCACATCCACCTGCTCTCGCAGGGAGTCCTCCACAGGCTGCAGGTGGATATCTGCTCCACCATTAACCTCCATGGGCTGCAGGTGGCTATCTGCTCCACCGTGGACGTCCATGGGCTGGAGGGGGACAAGCTGCCTCATCATGGTCTTCAGCACGGCCTGCAGGTGAATAGCTGCTCCAGCGCCTGGAGCACCTCTTCCCACTCCTTCTTCAGTGACCTTGGAGTCTGCAGAGTTGTTGCTCTCACATATTGTCACTCCTCTCTTCTGACTGCTGATGGTGTGGCACAGGTTTTTTCCCCTTCTTAAATACGTTATCACAGAGGCGCTACCACTGTCGCTGATGGGCTCAGCCTTGGCCAGCAGCAGGTCCGTTGTGGAGCTGGCTGGCATTGGCTCTATCGGACATGATGGAAGCTTCTATCAGCTTCTCACAGAAGCCACCCCTATAGCCCCACTGCTACCAAAACCTTGCCATGCAAACCCAATACATAAGCTAATGAGATCCAGGCTCAAAACCATGAAAAGTTAGCATCTCTTCCCATACCTCATAGTATAATTGGGGAATCCACTGGAGGTTACAAAACAGGCAAACAACAACAGAGTCAGGAAAACCCCTAGGCTTAAAATGGTCAGAGGTTGGAGGAGTATTAAGGGGAATTGACATTATGCGATTGCCCTGTTCTTCCTGTTCTTGAAATGCCAGTGCTTGAGGCAGGACACCATGAGCTAGACAGCCCCTTGGCCCCACTCTAGTCAGTCTCATGCTCCCATGTAAGGCCTCCCAGAACTGACCTGGGGCCTTACCGCTCCCATCCTGCCTGCTGGGGTGCTGCCAGTGGGGATTTAGCAGGAAGCATTGCCTGTTGCTGTCTTGGAAAAGGCTGTCCCGGACTTAGGGAGGGAGGGAGCTGAGAGTGCCCCAGGGGGAGCCTGGGGCACAAGCTTGGCCCTCTGCCACTTAGCCCTGTTGACAAGTCACAGAATCACAGGATGGTTGAGGTGGGAAGAGCCCTCTGAAGGTCACCTTGTCCAACCCCCCTGATCAAGCAGTCCCTCATGTTCAGGTAAAGATGAACTTGTTTATCGCCCTTCAACCAACCCCGCTGGCTGCTGGTAACAGTTAACCCATTTTGCTTCAAAGCATATCATTATTAATTCAATTTCTAACATCTTTTCTCACATTCATTCTCATTTTTCCACCACCTGACTCTCTTGAAGGCTGCTACTGTTAGAGCTTACTGGAAGCAGATCTCACTGTCCTCTTGGGGCAGGGCCATTCGCAGTTGCTGGTTCTCTTTCAACTTCTCACGTAACAGCCCAGTCTACTCTTAAAAGCTGCAGCTGCATTAGAAAAGAATATGATCCCCTGGCCTGAATTGTCACAAATACACCAGCAAGACCTCTCGTGTCCCTTTGCTGGAAGATCATGTAACACTAGTCTTTTTCAATGACCTGACAAGTTCCACCAGAGAAGCTGATTTAAGATACTCTGACAGTATCTTGTCCTGGCAAAGTCCATTAGGAGAATCAGTTTTAATGGCAAATTTTTCAGATTTATCTAAAGCCGCAGTTCTTTTAAGTGCCCAAAATGAAATTTGTAATATAAAATGACTCTCACAAGAACGATTAGGATACAAGCCTTGGTTATTGTACTTCGTAATTAATTTCATCCTGAAAAAAAGAGGAACTCTCTATTGGAATAAACCTTGTACTGTCTTTCCTCATTTATGCTGCAGTTCATAGTCTTAAAAGGAGTTATTGAGAGCAAAATTTCAATCATACTATTCATCTTGATATATTTGGATTACATTCATTCTGAATTAATTTTTTGCAAGTAAGTGTTCTCTTGTCAAACCTATGAAGTGTAATTATGGAGCACATAATAGAGTATAATGCTTAGTTGAAATATCTTTTTTAAAGCTTGTTTTTTTATTTGACAAAAAAAACCCCTGCCTGTCTGAAGTCTGGACTCCTACTGAACTCCTGGTCTTTCATGACTTGGTTGAAGATCTTATGACTTCTAGTATTTTTCCTTAAAGTCTAACCAGCTGGAATATATTATCAAATGAGGAGACTCTCAGGCCTCTTTAATTATAAAACAAGAAGCTCAGAGCTGCCAGACAGAATACCTTTCTAGCCTTTAGCATAAATAAATACCTCAATCCCCTGCTTGACCATCTTGGCTCACGATGATGGCCCGCAGTCCGTCTTTTTCCTTTCCTTCTGCAGAAATGTTCAGCACTGGGACACTGATGGTCCTCTTTCCCAAGTTTCTGCACCACTGCCCACATGACCTGGCTCTGACACGCCAGAATTACTCAGATGCAGAAAGTAAAGTACGTATGTTGTCCAGCTGGGAGCTGCCAAGGCTAATTGCCCTTTGAAGCTTTCTTCAGTATCTTCCACACTCTTAACTGCTTGTTGGATACAGTGAGGTACCAGAAAAATGGGGACGTGTTTTGTTGAGTGCCTTAAAACTGAGGAAACTCAAAGGTTTGGCTCCTCTGCTGTATGCCTGAGCAACCTCATTAAAGGAGAAAGGACAACAGACTTAAGGCAGGTAAAACCAGATTCAAAATAAAGATGAGAGAGAGACTAAAGAAGAAACGTCTGTGGCAGCTGGGGCGGGGGGTGCGTATAGGGGAAATACAGTGACAGTTTGGAAAAAGATCCTGAAAGTCAGTCTCTGCAAGAGGCCAAATGCAGTTAGAAAATGTCTGTAAATAGTTTTCTTCATAAACAGGCAGTTTTGTTTTAGAAACGTGGAGCCCTTTCAGTGTGAAAGCTGGAAGCAGCAGCAAATCTCCAGGTCTCTGCTGTAAGGAAAATAATCATAGAATCACAGAATGGTTCGGGTTGGAAGGGACCTTAAAGATCATCTAGTTCCAACTCCCCTGCCATGGGCAGGGACACCTCCCACTAGATCAGGTTGCTCAGAGCCCCATCCAGCCCGGCCTTAAAAACTTCCAGGGATGGGGCTTCCACCACCTCTCTGGGCAACCTGTTCCAGTGTCTCACCACCCTCATGGTGAAGAACTTCCTCCTAACGTCCATTCTAATAATAAAATAATGTGATTTTAAGTGACAAATAAACCACTACCCAGACACTGAGCAAACATCTTACCGAGGGGCTCAGATCTCTGGAAATGTGGGTTTGACAGGCACAAAAGGTGCAACTTACCTGATCAAAAGCAGATATCAAGTATTGTGCTAAGGATCTTACTGCTTGGCAGCATTCATGTTGACTGCCTCCTCCATTACTGAAACCTACATGATAGCTGCTGTTGGTTGCACCCAGACATCCAAATGTTGGTAGACTTCCGTGTAACCATGGAACCACACCACAAAAGCAATGTTGGTATCCCAGGACTCTTACCACTTTCTTCTTGACAGCTGTCCTCGGGTTTTGCCATCTTCATGCTCGTAACAGCAGCTTGTTCATCTGATGGAAAGCCATGTTGGCTCATGACCTGGGAAATAATATTCCTGGAGACCTCAGCAAACACTTACATAGGTTGCAGATCTTTTTCACCTTCCCAGACTCATATGGCTTCAGAAAATAAAGGCAAATATATAAGTTAAGTGACTGGAAGACTCTTACCATCTTTTACCTCTACAAAGAGACTGTACCACCTTCTCATCTAGAAACCCTCTATGGAGATGCAATGGCTTTTTCTCCTTCAAAAAGTTTCAGCCCTGCAACACTGATGGTTCTGTTTCCTCAGTTCCCCATTACTGTCCACAGGCTGACATTTTTCCTTTCTCTATTTCACCCTGCTTTCCATAGTATATGCAGCAGCATTTCACCTCATTCTGATTAATAATGTAAACCAATCTGTACACTTTTACCTAAAATGACAATATATTTGAGCTTTTTTAACAAGGCAAGTGTTCCCACATATTGCTGCTAAAACTAAACCTTTAAAGGAGTACAAAAATAAGATAAGATACAGCAAATAACTTTTCCTCAATTGATAAATCCGATCAGGTTGAGAAGATTGAAGACAAAAATAAAGCCTTTAATCTGCCAACATTTACTTGAAGTTTTTAGTTTAGTATCCAATTTGGGTCACAGAGTGGAATTATTCCTGTTCTTACAACCATGACAAATTTGCTGGAGGGGCCTTAAACTCTGTTACAAACATACATTAGCACCTGTTAATAGGTTTATGGTCTCCCTTTATAGCTCCAATCTGAATGCATCTCTTTCAAGATATTGCTAGACCTTTTGATATTAACATTAGCTCTGGTTATCCCTATATATTCCCACACGCATGCACAGCCAGTTATATTAAGTAATCCTTATACTTAAAACTAGGACTTCGAGTGGTCTTTAGTCCTTACAGCTCTCTACAGCTACTTGTAAGTTAAAATATGCGAGCAAATACGTAGAAAAAAAATGGGATGTACTGCCCTCTTGTGGAGATTTAAATAATGAACATCATCTTCAGAGCTCCACAAATGTTCCTGGTCTTGGAGCCTCGGAAGTAATTTTCTGGAAGAGATGGGATTCCAGTTTAGCCCATAAACCTTCTCTTGTCTGGATCTTATCTTCATTTTCCCTAACTTTATACAGTTTTCTCTGCAGTAGTCATTATACTGTACAAGTAGAAAGAAGACAGGGTTTTCATGCTCAGGCAAATACATATTTGTATCTTACATTATAAATGTATACACACGTTTTATATAAATACACACACATATATAGCATGTACATGTTGTGTATGCAATATGTACATTATGTACACACACGCATTTCCTGAAAATATTTTATGAACTCATTTATGTGTTTTCCAAATATAAACAATTCGGAAAGAGTGGTCTTTATGGTCTGATAAACTATTTCTTTTCCTCTAGAGATTATGTAAGTGTGAACAGGAGAGAGACTGGGCCAATGCTGAGATCAGAGGTGGAACTATCCCTGCAGCAACAGCCAGACGGGTGACTTTGAGAGAGGGATTCGATATAATCTGCTGCCCCTCAAAGACACGGATAACTAGGGATGTTGTCAGCAAACACTTACCCTCCTGTCCCAGCGATTACAGGGTTATTAGGCACTGTGCGGTCTTCTCCTCTGAGGCTGATTGTTGGCCTCAAGCTAACAGCACAGAGAAAGCAAGCTGCAGATCGAAGCTGCTTTCAGAGCAGACATTGGGCTGTGGCAATAGTTGGAAAAGACAGCGCTGGAGGCACATGTAACCGTGATACTACTTTTATATCATGAATATTGGGATGTGCTTACAGCACACCGTTTCATCACAGAAAGGGATATAGGGCCTATAGCACACATCTGATATCAGAGGGAAACTTGCAGGAAGGAAGAGTTCTTTTCTTTCTTCTGCCCTGTGCTGCTGCTGTGGACCTGGCAGCTCGTCCTCTTGGACAGCACAGGCACAAAACCTCTCACTCTGTGCTCCTTTCACTAGAATTTAGTTGTGTTCACAGTGAGATTTTTTTTAAGGCTCTGGGCTTCTCCACCTGGCAACACCTTCTCTGTGGCAGAGGCCAAAAGGAAAACAGTTAGTCTGAATCTCTGACATCCCTTCTTTAATTATTCTTGAAAGGAGACTCTTTACACTATTTAAATATGCTGGCCAAGGACACTTCACCGGGGCTTGGATAATGCTTTCTGTGTTGCTAAAAGATGCTTTGTGAATCACAGAATCAGAGTGGTAAGGGTTGGATGGGACCTTCAGAGATCATCTAGCCCAAGCCCCCTGCCAAAGCAGGTTCACCTAGAGCAGGCTGGACAGGAACGCATCCAGGCAGGCTTTGAATATCTCCAGAGAGGGAGACTCCACAACCTCTCTGGGCAGCCTGTTCCAGTGCTCTGCCACCCTCAAAGTAAAAAAGTTCTTCCCCCTGTTGAGACGGAATTTCCTGTGTTCCAGTTTGTGCTCATTGCTCCTTGTCCTGTTGCTGGGCTCCACTGAAGAGTCTGGCCCCACCCTCTTTACACCCACCCTTTAATTCATAAGCGTAGATGAGCTCCCCTCTCAGTTTTTTCTTCTCCAGGGCAAACAGACCCAGATCTCTCAGCCTTTCCTCATAAGAGAGGTGCTCCAGTCCCTTGATCGTCTTCGTAGCCCTCTGCTGGACTCTCTCCAGTAGTCCCTTGTCTTTCTTGAACTGGGGAGCCCAGAATTGGACACAGTACTCCAGATGTGGCCTCACCAGGGCAGAGGAGAGGGGGAGGATGACCTCCCTTGACCTGCTGGCCACAGTCTTTTTAATGCACCCCAGGAGACCATTGGCCTTCTTGGCCACAAGGGCACATTGCTGGCTCATGGTCATCCTGTTGTCCACCAGGACTCCCAGGTCCCTCTCTGCAGAGCTGCTTTCCAGCAGGTCAGCCCCTAACCTGTACTGATGCATCGAGTTATTCCGTCTAGGTGCAGGATCCGACTCTTGTCCTTGTGGAACTTCATTAGGTTCCTCTCCGCCCAACCCTCCAGCCTGTTCAGGTCTCGCTGAATGGCAGCACAGCCTTCTGGTGTGTCAGCCACCCCCCCCAGCTTTGTGCCATCAGCACAATTGCTGAGGGTATACTCTGCCCCCACAGGTCATTGATGAATACATTGAACAAGACCGGACTCAGTACTGACCCCTGGGAACACCACTAGCTACAGGCCTCCAAATAGACTCTGCGCCACTGATCACAACCCTCTGAATGGCCAAGTTTTCCTCCTGGCCATTGCTACATCCATGTTTGATGTAGCCACTTCTCCTTGTCCCATGATAGGGACATGGAGCTGCCTGAGAGACAGGCGGGTATTCCTCTGGTACTAGATATACTGCACTCCCTCAGCAGTTGTTAAGTTTCCTCACAGGCAAGGTATAATGTCATTTGATAGCTATGTAGGATAAAACACCTTCCAATTAAGTATATGTAAAAACATTTACAGGGACATTACATACTATACAGCCCACATATTTAACTTAAAATCTTATTTAATCTGACTTCCTGTGGTTTCCCCAAAATACCTCTATATGCTTGTAACACCACTCTACTTCAAATAGAAAGGAAATTATGGGAAGCGATCATGTAGACACACTAGGCTTTTGCAGGCCCTCCAAGCTGGATAAAAAAGGAGGAAGGAGCATTTAGACCTGAGCTGAAGACAACTGAATTGATAAGGGTTCTTAAAAATGGAATATGAGAACACAGAGCTAAACAATAAGACCGGTGAAAGAAATCTAGGGTACCCGCTCTGAAAGCAATCCCCGAGCTTGGAAAAATGGCTGTTGAAATCTTAGGATTTTCCAGTAAAACTTCAGCAGTACTCTGCAAAAAGCAATGACAAAACAATTTGAAAGCCAACATGTACTTCTGTTTTACACACCTTGCAAGGATCTGAATTTCTTTTAAAATCCTAGAATACCCCCTTCATAACTCACAAATCTACTTGGAACCTGTAAAGCAATCTTAAGAGATCATGGAGATATAGTGCTACATGAAGCAGGTAACTCTGCTCGGAAGACTGCTAGTTAAATACCAGTTGTACATAAAAAGACAAAAATAAAACATAGGACAGGTGATGTTATATGATACAATAATGGTTTTGAACAGAGGAGAGTTCCTGGTGATTAGCTGGTGAAATAGACTCCATCTGTAAACCACTAATGCTCTTTTCCCTATAGTAATAGAAACAAGAGGTATTAATTACTTCATGAACTGTGCAGACACATTGGACTATGGCAAGGATTTCAATGGCAGAAAGAGGGTCCTTGAAAAACACATGTGTGAGCTCTCAGAATTAATGAAGTTATCCTAGAAAAGCCGAGCTGCCTTGTGAAAGGTGAAATGTTCATTCCCTTCTTAGCAATGTCCCTGGGATTCGCTAACTTCTTCACAATTGCTCCCCAAACAAGTTGATCTTGTGCTTGCACAGATGACTCAGCCAAATAAAACATCCAGGTTGAATACCTACACTTGTTACAATATACATAACAGTAGGCACAAGAGTTTGATTATCACCGTATTCTTTACATGCTAGAACATACTACTGTGATGGCCACAGCGTAAATGTGTAGGCAGAAAAGCAGAAAAGTCCAGAACAAAAATATCGAGGAAAGGTCTCTGCAGTTCAGCGCTCTAATTGCTATTTTGCTTTTGTTCAAAATACCTCAGATATTTGAAAAAGTCAACAGTTTCATAACCAACCTTGGACAAGCTAATCTTTGACTAGCATAGTCAGCCAAGACAGAAACTTTTCTGATAACTGCTGGTGTCATTGATCTTCACCTCGGTCAGCTTGCTGCAGCCTCACACTTGTCCTGCCTGACTTTTGCAGGCTGCTATGGAGCAGTTAATAGTGATTACTTGTCAAACCTCTCCCAGCTGTGGTAGCTTATAGGATTTTGTTTAGCTTGCTCACATTTGGACCAGCAAAAAACTACACAGAGGTAAATGAAAATGTGTATTTTAAACAGCTCCACGTTTTTGCCTTTTAAATAAACTAAATCACTCTTTGTTGTGTAAGTTTATCAGAATAACAAATTTCGTAATTACCACTCATTAAAAATAATAATCAAAAAGCTACATCTCATTTTCTTCACATAAAAAATTCTTTCTGTGATCACCATTTTTGGACACTGAACTTTCATGGAAAAGACTCTATAGAAATTCCACATATGTCTTCTATTTATTTAATTAATTAATTCCTTATTTTACCTTCAAAAAGCCTGTTGTGCAATTCAGAGGGGCAGTATACAAGTAGAATTCGGCCAAGGGAGGCAAGTCATGCTTGTCTTACTCGGGAGTTAATGGGACACCACACGTTAGAAGGATAAGTTATGTTGCACGCATCTCTACAGGCTCTACAGATGACTTGAGACAGATCCGTGTTCCGCTACTGTCTATCAAAACAAGCTGTCAGGAACAGAAGGCATTCTTTCTTGTCAAGTCTGTTCTTTATACGTATACACATGTGCACGTTGGGTTGGAGTCACCACTTCATTGCTTTGTTTCTATGCCAGTGAAACTATACTGGAAGACAGAAAAAAATGAGAAAAAGAAGAAAATTAGGTCCATTGGTTTGAGCTGGAAAACTTTGCATTATCGTCTTATTCCTCTGAAGTGTCTGAATTTAGTTTATCAAGCTTGCTTATATCCCATACGAAGCAAGGCACAGTGTAGAAAGATGACTCTGGATAAGAAATATGTCCAAAGTTCTAGGAGCATTCATAAAACTGAAATTTCCTTTTCTTTGGTTAGTATTGCAGTCACGTTGAAGATATACTCGTATTAGGATTTACGATTATGTTAAACTTGCTGGCATTAGGGGTAGGGATGTAATATTTTTCCAAGAGGAGTAATTCCACATAACTTCACATTTTTGTCCTATGTATGCCAGGAAACAAATGTTTCCTGATGACAAGATCCTTGTGTTTTTATTCAGTCAAAATTTGTATTAGTATCATATGCTTAATACTCTGGTTTCCATTTCTGCAGTCTTTCAAGTCTTCTGGTTTGCGAGGAGCAGTGTTACCGTTCACAGCCCTGAAAAGAGAGCAGTGACTTTGTTCTGATAAGCTCTGTGACAAGCACAGACTACTCTGTTTCACACAGGCCCTTTTTTCCTAGTCCGCTCTCCAGCTATCCCAGAACTATTCTCAGTATTATGGATTTGCAGAGGACAGTTGTCCACATTCACAGTTGTATTTAATCTAAGCATTTTATTTCCATTTTCAATTCAGTATAATATCTCCAGGTTCTCAGTATTTTTTAATTATTCGAGCAAAAATGTCTTTAAAGATAAATTTTCAATTCTGCTCTCAAGTCACTGCCACCCATTAAAAAAAAAAAATAAATCTAATTTCAAAATTTAAATTCTGCTATGTAGGACAATGTATGACCTGTTAGGTTACGGTGACAAAAGGCCGATCCCCATGCACTGTGACAGGAGCAGGAGGCCACGGGGTGGGGGGGGAGCCCCAGCAGCCCCGCAGGGGCTCCAGAGCCCCCTGCCCCAGGAGCCCTGCCCCAGGTCTGCTGCTGGAGGGGTCCACGCTGTGTATAGGTAGGTAGGTAGGTATGTGTGTGTACATACACCTTTCCCACCAACAGACCTTCGTCCTGATCGGCCAGCGAGGGGAACAGGAAGAGGCCTGTGGTGCTGTTCCTGTCCGTGTCGGAGCGGTTGCTCTGGGCGGTTTTTGCCGTGCATCCATGTACACGTGCTGCACGGCGTGTGCACGCGTGTGCCTGCTGGCAACGCACACCCAGGGGCAGGACCTGGGGGCATGGAGCTGTCGCAGCCTCCCCTCCATTGGGCTACCAGATTGGGCAACCCCTCACACAACCCATGGGAGATAACAGGCCATAAAACTGATGTCAAGAGACCTGATTATTCAATGCAATTGTGTGGCCAGCAGGATTAGGGAAGTGATCGTCCCCTGTACTCAGCACTGGTGAGGCCACACCTCGAATACTGCGTTCAGTTTTGGGCCCCTCACTACAAGAAAGACATTTGGGTGCTGGGGGGTGTCCAAAGAAGGGCAACAAAGCTGGTGAGGGGTCTGGAGCACCAGTCTTATGAGGAGCGGCTGGGGGAACTGGGGTTGTTTAGCCTGGAGAAAAGGAGGCTGAGGGGAGACCTTATCGCTCTCTACAACTACCTGAAAGGAGGCTGTAGCCAGGTGGGGGTCGGTCTCTTCTCCCAGGTAACAGGCGATAGGACAAGAGGAAACGACCTCAAGTTGTGCCAGGGGAGGTTTAGACTGGATATTAGGAAAAATTTCTACACCAAAAGGGTTATCAAACATTGGAACAGGCTGCCCAGGGAAGTGGTGGAATCGCCATCCCTGGAGGTATTTAAAAGATGTGCTGAGGCACATGGTTTAGTGGTGTTTTTTTTCAGTTAGATTGATGGTTGGGCTCTTTCATCTGAAAGGTCCCTTCTAACCTAGACAATTCTATGATTCTATGAAACTGCTGTTTTAATCATAGAATGGTTCGGGTTGGAAGGGACCTTAAAGATCATCCAGTTCCAACCCCCTGCCCTGGGCAGGGACACCTCCCACTAGACCAGGCTGCTCAAAGCCCCATCCAGCCTGGCCTTGAACACTTCCAGGGATGGGGCAGCCACAACTATCCAGCTATCCAACTATCCAACATCATTGGATGTACCTTTTTAACGCTAGAGCACGTATTTCACTTTCCTGCTAACGACCTGAGAAAACACAGAGCACCACGCCATTCGCAAGTTACCGGGAATAAATCCAAGCTTTTGTGTCTTAAAACTTTTTTCTACTTGCTTAAAAGGCCAAATAGGGGATATCCCGTCCGGTAAGACTTGCACCAAATCAGGTGATGCCAATGGTTCCTCCTCACCGAAAAAAGGAGTGATATAACTTCTTCGCCAAATACTCTAATCATTCAGTATTATGGAGGGGGAAGAGGGGTAGGGGGGCGTTAAACGTGTCTCCTACGAGGCGACACCTGCCTGCCATGGCCACTCCTCGCCATTTCAGCCCGCCCTTAGGCGGTGCACAGATAATGGCCGCTAACGCCACAACGTCCCACGGAGTCACCCTGCCCTGTGGCTGCCCGGCCGCCTTCCTCACACGGGGCCGCCATTACCGGCGCAGACACACTCCCTCCGGGGCCGTGGCTGGCCTAACCTTCCCCCCCCCGGCCCCGGGTGGGTACCCGCGTGCCCTCGGCGGCCTCTCTGGGACGGTCCCGGCCCGGCCCCGCCCCGCCGCCGTATAAGGCCGACACCGCCACCCCCCTACCTCCCCCCAGGCCCGATCTGCGCGGAGCGGGAGGCTGAGGCGCGGCCGTCGCCGTCATGGCGTTGAACCCGGTGCTGGGGAAGCTGGTCAGCAAGAGGGTGGTGCTGGCGAGCGCCTCGCCGCGCCGGCAGGAGATCCTCACCAACGTGGTGAGTGAGGGACTGACTGATGGCGGGCGGGCCGCTCGCCTCCCCCGGCCCGGGGAGCAGGCCGGCGGGGGACGCGGG